>JBBMKB010100328.1:0-10434 GCA_037833945.1 Alaria marginata | reverse complement strand
GGAAGTGCCCTCAAGAAAATATTACTAGAAAATAGAATAGAAGTGCCCTCAAAATATTACTAGAAAATAGAATAGAACTATATTCAAAAATTTATATACGTTTGGAATTCCCCAGACGGATAACCAAAGAGAACTCTTTGGAACTGGCCCCTGAGAGGGCGGTTGCGCCGCACAAGCCACCTCGGTGTGTCTCCACAGCCAAGCATGACCAAAGAGATCTACCAGCTGCGGGACCATTTTACCGTACCACAAAATAGCCGTACACACAATACCAACAACACCCGCCATCGGTGTGATCTCACTATTAATAGACATTGTCTCCATCGACGGTGGGAAACAGTTCATGTCTGGAGTTAGTGATATACTGGTATATATGAATTAACTAGAGTGTTTCGTCTCCACACTTCCTACATATATCGTCTCGCCAAACCCCGAAGCTAATGAATTGTCTCACCGAGTCCCGAAAATAATTATCTTTTTTCCTGAATCTCGAAAATACAACATAATTAATTGATTTTTTCCCCGAATCCCGAAATTATTTAATTATTTAATTAATTAACTAATTAACGAGTTAGTTAGTCTACCCCCCTATACGCCCTATACACTACTTACTACATACGTATCGTCTCCTTCCAAGGTGGAAAATAATTCATAATTTCACCCCCACACTGATGTACTACATACAGGTGGGGCGGCGGTGCAGAAGGGGTTGGGGCCAAGGGAGTCGATGATGATCGAGATGGGCGCCCTCGTGGCGGTTTCAGAATCGTGCAAGATCGTTGCGGAAGTGCGAACGGGGATCATTCGCGAACCTCCATACCCGCAAGGCTTCGTGGTCAAGATCACTGGTGAGTTGGGAGTTGCGAACGCAATCGTGTCTGCCACGCACGGTAGTGTGGGGGCCGGGGGGGGATACTCTTTTATTGCATGGCCGTAGTCGTATGAGCGTAGACCCTCGCATCCCTACAGTACCGCGACGGAGCTCGCTGGGTTTTCACCGGCCAGGCAGATGTGTACGGGGGGGAGGGGGGGGCATACTCGTTTGTTGCTTGCCTTAGTAACTTGACCACGGTATTTATTTAGTCTATACCTGATGCGTCCCCAGTGGCTCGGTTGGTAACCTCGTAAACCTTCTGACGGCTATGTTGCGGGTTCGAATCTCTCTGGAGTGAAAAAATCGCAATTAGCGTCGAAAGCGATACTTTATTCGTGAGTAAACAAAATACGACTTAAAATGTTGACGAGGGAAAGGGACGGCTGAACCCCTCTCGCGATAAAAATGAAGGCGAGCACCCCGTGAGGAAAGGTGGAGAGAAATCTTCTGTGTTTACCTTCCCCCTGTGTGACCCCGGCTGGTACGTCAAAACATCTGGCGCCCAGAATAAGTGGGACGAAAACACACACGCGCACATAACAGTTCGAAACAACAGACCCGTTAGTCAGAAATGTTTTGGCGAAAAACGCTATTATTACCGGGGTATATATTACACCCGTACAGCATGATAGCTCGTGTCTAACCAATAATAGTGTAAAACCGCAAGTGGTGTTCCAACGAATTTGGGTATTCACAGTTGTTTGGTCTAATTAGTCTAATTAGTGTACTTCAGCATAACCGTTAGTCATAATTTTTTGGCCTCAAAGTGCTATCATGCCAGGTCAGTATAACCCTATCGTAGCACGTGTATATCGTTATATGTTATATGTTATATGTACTACGTATGTAATATGTAATATGTACTATGTTTTTTGTTATACCAGGGTATGTAATATGTTCCAACGATATGATATTGGGTAGTTAATCAGTTGGAAACAACAACCCCGTCAGGCAGAAACGTTGGGCTGAAACATTCTATTATGCCCCTGTCGTATCATAGAAAGCGTCTTAAGTGTCCGATGGAATCATCGCCGTAACAGGTCCTGGCAGCGTGTTCGTGCAATCGACGCACAGCGGACGCTTTTCGAGGGCGGTCACGGCCGAGCGCTCGGCCCAGCGAGTGGCGGGAGGGGGAGACATGGTAAAAGCGGCAGTGGTTACCCTGGGCATCTTGGTGCTGTTGTTCGCTTTTTTGGATGTAGAGGTGTGATTGAGAAACTCCCCCCCAGCTTTTTCTCACAATCCATTGAATCCAGTCCAATTCAGTCTAGTTTCACGCTGCTGCTGCTGCTACGGCGAGTTTGTACCTAGGATTGTGCATCTGGATCGCCCCGCCCCTCGCGGCGTCACGGACCGGGGAGGGGGGTAGGCAACTGCTGTAGTGGACGGTGCGCTAGATAGAAGCAAATTGCCTGAGAGATAGATAGCCTTGCCGCGAAGTGCGCACATGCACTCACCATCAAACACGTCGGTTGCCGGCCAGGTTGCTCCCCTGCTCTGTCTTGCCTATGGTCGGAGGAGTTACTGTTGGCCCGTCAAGGGCTCTTTAGACGAAACATGCTAGTTTTTGTGGGGGGAGGTCCTTGATGGTTGTCCGTCAAGAGGCAAGAGTGTCACGTCAACCCATGTATTTTCCTGTCATGGGGCACCTATGACAGGGCGACCCAATTCCCGACGGTAGTAGTCTCGTCACCTTGTATACACTGGTACTCGTATGTAGTTTAATGTGTGTATATTCGAGTGTGTGTCTGTGTTTTTCTTTTGTTGTTGGAGCTTAGTTGTACCGAGAATCAAGATCAAGAAGACCTCGACCGCTTCCTACGTGTACGCCATAGCAGCACAAAAATAAGCGACGCCGTCAAGCCAAGCAGCAGAACGTTGTCCACCGTCGCCAAAAACATCAGCTTTTGCCGCAAACCGAAGCTCTCTCGCGGCCTAAAGCCGCCTTGGGGCTGATGCGCACTACTTTCCAGGTGGTTGAGCACCCTCGTCGGCTTCCACACCCCAGCAACCAATGTTACGCAAGCCTGCGTCGTGTTCTGAAGCGCTGCCAGTAGCGGCCACCGCGGCAGCCATTCTTTGGTGTTACTGCTTGGGCGGCCGTCGCTCGGTTGACGTTGCCAGAGCCTTCCCGCGCTTCCTCCTGAAAGACGATTCAGAAACAGCCTTTGGGGTTGAACAGCGACGACAGACGGGAGGGGGGGGGGGGGTTGACGATTTTTGAAACTTGCATTATTTCTCCCCAAAGTTGTCGAAGGCTGTTTGTTCTGTGGCAACGGACTAGATTTTGGCTGGAAAGACGATTCGTCAAACGCCTTTAGGGTCGAAAGGGGGACGACAGGGGGGGGTACCGGATGTGATATGATACGTGTATTTTTTTACTCCAGAATTATTGGAGCCTGCCCTGTCCTGTCCTGTGCTGTGATCATGGACTAGATTATATCGATGAGTTAATGTGAGAACAACATCTGACACATTCTACCATAGAGGTGTTAATAGTGTTAATAGCATGTTTTTTCTGAAGCTCCTCACTTGAGGAGCTCTATGCCTCACCGAAAAAAATGGTTTTGAGCAAACTGAAAGTGCAATCCGATGAACAAAACCCGTGGCCCGTCTATACAAATAAAGCGTATTGCTAAAATAGAATGACATTCCGACGGTTTTGGGTGAAGGAGCCCCGTCACCCAGAAAATAAAAACGCCAAAAAGTGCTATGAACACCTCTATCGTAGAACACGTCATCACATTCATCTACTTCGAGAGTTATTGTAGCCTGTCCTGTTCTGTCGCCACGGTTTAGATTATGTCGATGAATTCATGCGAGAACAACAGCAGCAATGTGGCCCACATATTCTTCCACGTTCCAGAGTTTTTGGAGCCTGTCCTGTGACACCGCGATTTAGATTACGTCGATGGGTTAATTATGAAAAAGGTGTAACATCAGCCGTCGACGTAAGGTCAACTAACTGAGGGTTTATTACCGGATCGCCCGCAACGAAAACGTCGTCAATGTGAGAACAACGGCAATAACGATATATGACCTTCAACTGCAGAGGTATTGCCGATGTGGAGCCTGTCCTGTGACCACGGTTTAGGTTGTAGCGATGAAAAGTTCATGTGAGAACAACAATGTGAGAACAACAACATAGTCTCCCCCTCCACAGTTGTTGTTGGAGCATGTCCTGTGGCCACGGGTTAGATTTGGACAACGAGGCAGTGTGAGGACAACAACGCAACAGCAACCAACAGCGAAAACAACAATAACAACATCCTGGGGTCCCGGCTACGCTTGGTTTTGTTTTTTCCCCGAGCTAGCTTTAGAGCCGATGCTATTATCAATACTATTAATACCTTTCTCGGAGTACGCGTCTAAGTCTTAAGTTTTTGGTTTGTGTGCTCTGTTCACTCGCGAAATACGCCAGCCATCAAAATGCTAGTTTCGCTGCTCGAAATGGAAATGGCAATGGAAATGGTAATGAAAGTGGTTTTGAAATTGGTAATGAAAATGGAAATGAAAATGGTAATGATGGTACCCCCCCCCCCCCTACCGTGGCCCTGATCCTGTACAATAAGTACTTTCCTTGTGTCTAATAACGCCTGCACTGACGCCGCCTCTAGGCCTTCTGCCTGCGACACATGCTATAATGCCCGTTTTTTTCTGGGGATCCTCACTTTAGGGCCTGAACCTCACCCACCAGCTGATTTCTGAGTAAACTGAAAGTGCAACCCGATGAACAAACCCATGTGGCCTAGGTATACAAAAAAAAATGGACTGAAAAACAAGGAGTTTCCGACGATTTTGGGTTAAGGAGCCCCGTCATTCAGAAACGAAAAAGCCAAAAGGTGCCACCTCTATCGTAGAACCCGCCCTTGCCCCCTTGTTGCACAATACGGCGAGGACTTGCAAACGCGTTATGGTATCGTCGTATCCTGCAGGGCTAGCTAGCTAGCCGTATGTCTAAACTGCTATGCTACCCCGTATCTGAGGTACAAAAGAGGGAGGGAGCTGGAGAAAACGTGCGAAGAGAGGGGATGGCATAGGAAAACACACCTCTAAAAAATGGGCTGGTTCTGGCGAAATACGCACCTAAACCTAGCAAGGGCAATGAGTAGCTCAATTGGCATGCCGTCCAGCCGCTGGTCGACATCAGCCTCGGATGGAATATTCCGTCGAGCTCGATCGTAGTACGTCCACGCCAGATCGTAATCCCGAGGAACCCCTAGACCATGCTCGTGCATGTACCCTGGCAAGACAGCGCGCCGGTGGGAGTAAACGTTTGTAACAGAAGTCGGAGGTCTTTGGCGTCTGGCGCAGCTGCTATGTTCAATTGATCGTATGACTGGAACAAACGATACACATTGTCATTGGAAAATGTAATAACAATACGACGTACTGATTTGTGAGAGCTTGATTCTTTTGAAACCCAGGTAACGCGGCCTAAAAAGCAATGAGTGCGGTCGTGTTAACCTTCTACTTCGAAGTATTAATAGAAAGAGCGTGCAACAGCACCGATATCACCATGCGGCGCGCGTGTAGTACGATAGAGGTCCCTCTATAGCGCTGGTTGAGTAGTGCCGGTTGCCCACTATAGTGCCTGTGAAATCGTTTGGCACAGATGGGAACAACCAGTAGTGGCAGTATAAAGAGTAGTGGTCAGTAGAGGTCCCTCTATAGCGTCGGTTGAGTAGTGCCGGTTGCCCACTATAGTGCCTGTGAAATAATTTGGCACAGATGGGAACAACCAGTAGTGGCATAGTATAAGGAGTAGTGCCGGTTTCCGCTATAGTGCTGGTATTTCCGGACCATTCACAAACCTGTTTTCTCTCTATTAATAGCAATATTAGACGTCAGTGGCTACCTCATTCAGCTTTCTATTAACAACATCCAATTCCATTCGGTTCGATTTCCAATCGTGTTGTTAATATTCTTTCGTGCGTCTTCTTTTTGGCTTTTATCTCTCACCTAAATTGTAAGAGCCACGGACGAGGCCCGACGAGCTGGCCTTTGAGTACCACCAGCATGCTGCCGCTGAGTCCCTGCCAATGCAAAACAGCAGAATTATATTGTCTTTACTTACATGGTATGCAACACTCTGTGTAGGCTTCCGTATGAAAACCGCAACGTAGCGCAGGTCTATTAACAACGGACGCAAACCAGGCGGGATCCAGCTGTCTCCCGCCAGGCTTGCTCGAGCTGCGCATACGGCGCATTTATGTCTCAAACTGCATCCATCAGCGGCTGAAGAATGGTTTTTATAAAAAGGGTATATTGTGACGGCAGGAGTGATGTATTTAGCATGTACCTCGGAAGGCCCCCTCTGCCATAAAAGAAGGCATCCCCGATTGCCAAGAATGACGGCTGGTACCCCGCAGTAGCTGCCATAATGTGGAAGCGAGTGGACATCGTGTCAGCCCACACTGGGGAGACGGGATAGTGGCGACTATCTCCAATGCCTCCGTCCTTTTCTCCACCATTAGCTTCTGCTACGCCTGCGCTTTTCACATGGACAAATCGGCACAACAACGCGTGGCAAATAGGATTCAGCCCTTCTGCACAATAAGTGGCCTGTTGTATGTTTAGGTGATGGGCACTATTGCAATTTATAAGTTTTTCAGAAACCCCAGAAAGGCACCCCGGGAGGAGCTCGCCTTCATTCAGTGCAACGAAGGATTCCACTCGTACCCCCCCTATGGGCGGCCATTTAGGCCACTTTGCATTGTTGCATTCCGACGTTGATGCGGCAGGAACGGAACGCTAGGCCTAATACTAGTTGTTTGTGTACTCTATTTCGACACTCGATGGGTTTGTGCTTATTTTCAAGAGCAGTTCTCGCAGGTGCTGACACCACAAGTATTTTGTGACATGAGTACGCACCCTTATTGCCGCTGTTCATACACAAGCCTGAATGTGTGGTTCCACCTGTATTTTGATTATCTGAGTATCAGAGAGTGTCAGGTCCCTAGAGCTACCGCCTTCCATTAAAGAGGGTATACTGGATTATGGGCTTTGAGGTGCACACGTACCTAGGTGGTTTGCAGTCACTACGCACGCGTACACTGGGTGTCTTACTTTGGATATCGGATACATGCAATATGCGCCAAGAAAACGAGTTTGTTCCTCCTGGTCGTTTGGTACATTATACAGTATACAGCACCAAATATCAATTCACCTCTATCGGGAAGTTGGTCATCAAGCTTGCCACAATACCAATCAGGGACTGTTGCTGTAGGACGGACAGTCGGAAAGTACAACAGTCCGCAGAGTACATCTACCCGCAGTGTGTGGTTCTTTCATGAGATTATCGGGCGATGGTCAGCCGCACCGTGATCGCTCCTTCTCCTTCTCCCATTGCCTTTCTCTTTTTATTTTTCGTTTCCATATTTGGTCACCTAAGCGCCTTTTCAAACAATCTGTATTCTTCATCATCACAAGTGTTCTTCACTATTCACTCAGTGCCATCTCTACACCTCTTATCGCAGAGACAGAGCCTCGACACACATCACTCTTTCACCCGCGGAGAATGGGAGGGTGTTTGCTAACTGCACATGGTAATCATAAATCTAACATCACACCGTGCATTGACTTATTGTACACTGTGCATTGCATTGAACCGCAGCGTGTGCATCTTAGCGAGAACTGTTCTAGCATTGGCGATGCCCACTTTACAAGTATTGAAACGAATCCATCCTACATGTGCCGCATGGTTATTTACCTTTGAATGCTTCACCGTCCAGTCGGATCTTTCCCCTGTCCAGCAAAAAAGCAGCGTTGCTAGCGCCGACTTCGTACCCCAACTCTGCCATCTGAGAAGCGAATCCGTTGATTGACATAGGGTCAGGGAGGTTGGCAGTAAACGCTTTCCCTACAATACGTTGATAACTGTCCCACTCTGTTTCCAAATGCATTGTCTTCCGAACGTATGACATGATAGGGTGCAGCTTCGCGATCACTTCCCAACTTTACTTCCGAGTAGCTTTCCCCCCATACGGTGGACCAATACTGTGGGCCATACCGTGGGGCAGCTCGAAAAGGGTTAACCCCGTTAAAAGTTCCAACTGCACTCTTACAACGTTTGTGGACAAACTACTTGGAATCAGGTGGGATAATTATGCATTTCTAAACGGGTTAACACGGCGTCAGAAACACACTCATCTGAATAATCGATCCAAGGGCACACAGAGACACTCACTCGTGAGCGCCATCATATCTTGAGTCTAGGATATCGAAAGCTCATTTGAGACGGCCATTCATATCGAACAAGGAGCGTTACTTTGCACGACTCTAGACGGCAATGTAAGGACAGTTGGCACTTTAATATGAAATAAAAAAGTTCCTTGCGTTTCCATTCAGAATGGTACCAGTATGCCTCTAGCCGATAGGATTTTTGTTCATCAGGTTGTTGTTCTCGTACTATTACGGGGGACCATAATAAATAGGACCAAATATTGTCACTAGAATTAGGTAAATATATATGTTTTTGTGTGTACCGTAGGTCCTATTTACTATGCCCCCCCGTTATACATGTTTCTCAAAAGTCAGTGTTTGGGTGACGTATATAACTCGTCATGTGTTAGGAACACGAAGAAAAAAAGGTACCCCTCCTACCCTCTCTACCGCAGCGTGACAGCACGAACCCAAGGGCGACTGTCGCCAACGTCTTTTGATATCTGCGGTCAACGTACGCGTTTTTAGGACGCACGCGTGCAAGCGTTTATCTATAAAGTAAGTATTCGAAAAAGTGAGGTTCGAACCCGTGTCCTGCCGACGATGCCAAGTGTTAAGGTGCTTCTTGATGAGCTACCGGGGTAAAAAAATCGATCGATTGATTACCTAGCCCAACGTAAACCTTATATGAGCTCTTACCTGTGCATAGAGGGCGAGCGCACAGAGCGGATCACCGTTGAGGTAGCAGTCGAACGCTTCTCGAAGTCTCCGTCCCCACGGGCCGACCTGTGTTGCCGACGCGCCGTATTGAGCAGGCAAAACCAATGGCAGCATACGTCAGGACGTCGGGCGAGTTGAACGCTACGAGAAAGCAGCACGAATACGATAGCTTGGGAGTTTTTCTGTCGATATACTCATACCAGACAAGGATTGTACGTTTCCTTTATCTGTCGGTATGCTCATAGCAGATAAGGATTGTGCGCCTCCTTTCTCTGTCGATATGCTCATAGCAGATACCAGCACGGTAGTAGTACCAGGTGCCAGGTAAAGATTGTGTGTCAACTTTTTCAGCCGATATGCTCCTAACCTATCAGGATTGTGTGTCGACGTATAAAATTTGCACTGCCCCGTGATTGAAGTGATGCTGCGTGGCATCCAATTATGATGCGGCGATAACAGTGCGACTGTCCCAAGCTGCGAGAGGTTTTTTGTCGAGACTCGCGCAGTCTATTAACAGAGGCAATAATAATGTGGTGTATGACTGGATAAAGCGAGAGGCTATTAATAGACCAGAGAGAAAGGATGATGCGTGTCGAGGATTTGCCACTACAAGAAGAGACGTAGAGGTGGCACCAAGTGGCTGTGAAGAAAACTTAAACCTTGTGATACTTAAGAATATAAATTGAAAGAAAGGCGCTTAGATGGCTAAATGTGGGAACGAAGAAGAGAACAAGAAAAAGGTTGTTATTGCCATCCGAAAGTGCGCCGCAAGAGGTTCAACATCGATCACTTCTAAAAACATTCCCATAAAGAAAAAAACGAAGGGAAACCAACGAAAATGAACCCTTCACACGAAGGCTAGCTCCTTTTTTGTGTCTGTCCGGCATAACATCGATCCTATCCACCTGTTGCCCTTGCTCCACCCTTCCTTCTCAATAGATTGACACACGCTGCACATTGTCGGATGGCAAACACAATAATAATAATAATAATAATAATAATAATAATAATAATAATAGAGAGAAAGGTAACAAGAGAAGGAGAAGGAGTGATCAGGGTGGGGCTGCCCATCGGCTAATCTCTCGGTTTCGTTCGCCGTCCTCGCACCTCAGCCACGACCCGAAGATACTTCGCCGCGTCAGCAGCACTTCGTTCAACGCCCCTTCCCTCAGAGCTCATGGCGGCTAGCTCATACGCGCAGTCCACGTGGCCCCATGCAGCCCCGAGGCGAAACAACTCCGCCGCACTGACATACCATGGTATTATTTAGCACGAGCGACGGCTGGGCAGATCAGAAAATACTCGGTATTGACATTGACGGGGAAAATAGACGCATGCTCCTAGTAGTACTATTAATACTACTATTACTACTATAATGCTAATAGTACTATAATGCTAATAGTACTATTAGTACTACTGCTAATAGTACTATAATGCTAGTAGTACTATTGGTACTACTATAATGCTAATAGTACTATTAGTAGTACTGCTAATGGTACTATTAATACTAGTGGTACTACTAATAGTACTATAGTAGTAGTAATATTGTACTAGTAATAGTACGGCTAGTAGTACTACTATTAGTACTATAGTAGTAGAAGTAGTAGTAGTAGTAGTAGTAGTAGTAGTAGTAGTAGTAGTAGTATTAATAGTAGTAGTAGTAGTAGTAGTAGTAG
>JBBMKB010100317.1:0-10435 GCA_037833945.1 Alaria marginata | reverse complement strand
AAAAACACGCCTCCAAGCTGTATACAAGCTCCCCCGTTTTTTACCGGGAAAACGTCCAAACAACCGACTTCTCAAACACTCCCCCCCCCCCTCTCTCTACCTTTGCCTTTCCGCTTTCCTTTCATTTTTGTACAACGTATCATTCGTCCTCCTTTGTCCCCCCCCCCCCTCTTCCCCCCTCTTCCGTCTTGTCCCCCCCCCCCGCCTGCTAAGGGGGGTCGGGCGAAACGGGCGAACCCTTCTATCCTAGACTACTGCTGCAGCCCGCCCGTCCGCCCGTCCCACGCAGTGCCGACGATGCAAAAAAACGAGACACCGACTCAAGAGGCAGGGATGGAGAAGAGGGAAGAGGGGATACCACAACTTCCGCGGGACGGTAAAAAAAAAGGCGGCATGTCGAAGGGAGCACGTCGGACACATCACGATCTAGATCATCTAGATCCTATATTTGCCGGGATGACACGTAAGAGCCGTATCAATACAGATCCCCCAACCGACAAACAAGCGCGCAAGAGCCGTGTCAAGATCCCACCCGGCCAACATGATCTTAGGCCGTGTAGATCACACCAAATCAGGGATCTAGTCATACAGATCCCACCGGGCCAACATGATCAAGACCTTGCAGATCACGCAAGAGGGGTCTGTAGCAGATCCCACCCGGCCAACATGGAGCTAGATCGTGCAGATCATACAAACCAGGGATCTGATTGCCCCGAATGATCTAGAACATGAAATGGGCATGAAACTGATCTGTCCGATGCGGGACCCCTCGGATATACCACAATCTCCTCACCGAAGACGCCGCTACCCCAAACGCTTGCCCCCCCCCCCCCCCCTTCCTCCTCCTGTTCAACCCCCTAAACCCCTGCAGACTTGCACCCGCGTGTTGAGGGACAAAACCCAAAGGGAACTACGGAGTGCAGGATAAATTTCACAGTAGCAAAAGGTGGAAAAAAAAAAAGAGGAGTACCATATCGTAAAACGACACCAGAACAACACTACCGGGAGCTACCCACAGTCGTGTTGGGGGTTATTTTCACAGTACCAAAAGAAGGGTAAGAAGAAGAAAAAGACGAGTGTAACATCATAGAAAGATACCGCTGGCCCGCTCGTTCTCCCTATCAAGGACGACTTCTTTCGATCCCCATTATCTACAAACGCCTCAAACTACGCTAAAACCTCCCCTGCCGGGTATCGTAGTTAGTCACTTCATGCGCTCTGCAAACCCTCCTATCGGCGATTGTTACTCGATGCGCAGGCGAGCTCCAACTCCCCTGTCCTTCTGGCTCTTGTCCCCCTCATGCCCCTGCGTTTCTCCTCCCGCCCTTCTCGTGCGCGGGCCCCCCAATTGGGCGATGACCCACCCTCCGCCGCTTCCGCCGCATCACTCTATGCGCCTGCGACTTTCCTCCTGCCCCCCCCGAGCATGGAACTCCCAAGTGGGCGGTGGCCCACCCTCTGCGGCCTCCGCGTCTGCTTCCATCTAAGCCCTGGCGGCAAAGGCACGCCTTGCCGCGCGGCAAAGGCATGCCTTGAAGAACGTCTTAAAAGACTTTTTCAAGCAGAGGCATGCCTTAAAGAATGTCTTAAAAGCCCTTTCCCAGCAAAGGCTTGCCTTAGACACTGTTCCGTACCGCACTGCTTGCGGGTGCCTTCCTTACGTAACGCTACCTCCACCTCCTACTCTTTCTTCCCTTGCGTGACGAAACTTCCATCTCCTACTCTTCCGGCCCCCCTTCCGCCGCTTCTCCAATCAGGTACATGTCAACAGCGTTATCGTCTTCATCTTCGTCCGCGCTCGCGCTCGCGCTCTCGACTGCGTTGCTATTCTCGATGTCTCCGCCGCTGCCTGCCAACCACTGACTCCCGTCCTCTTCCTCTTCCTCTTCTCTTACGCGCTTCAGCCCCCCTCCTCCCTCTCCTTCCCCCCCTGCCTCTCCTTCTCTTCCTCCTCCCCCCCCTCCTCCTCTGCCCGTCGTAGCGCCGGAGGGTGCCCCGTTGCTTCGACCATCATTAGGGTCACTCTCAGACCAGCTCATTGGCCTTACCTTCCCCGCAATCCCACCATCACCTCCCCCGCAACCACCACTACCACCACCACCATCACCATTACTGACGCCTACGGACGGCATCACAGCGCAGGAATCTCCCACACCAGAAGAAGTAGACACAGCAGTGCCACTAACCAGCCCAGCCCCACCCTCGTGGCTAACTTGGGCTTGAGATTGCGCTGCCTGGGACAATGAAGTCGCCATGGCAAGGCTAGCAGAGGTGGTGGTAGCGGCAGAGCTAGAGGCGTGTCCCGCGGATGTGCGGGGCGGGGGCGGGGGGAGCAGGGCGTGCGAGGGTGGCGGGGATTGGCTGCGGTCCTCCGGAGGAGGGGGGACTTCTCGTTCCCGGAGCTCTTCTGAATCCTGGAAAATTGGAGAAGGGGGGAGGGGTATGTGGAAAAGTGGAGCGATAAACAGAAGGAGGAAGGAGGAGACGGAGAAAGGGAAGGGGAAGGGGAAGCATTAGGAGAAGCGTAGGCACAAGCACAGGCGTAACAAACAATACATAAAGATCACACAAAAATGAATGACTAAAAACAAATAAATAAGTTAGTAAGTAAATAAGTAAGTAAATAAATAAGTAGTTTAAAATACAGAACTATTAAATAAATATTTTTACAAAACTAAATAAATACTTCGAAGAGCATATATACATAAATAAGTTCCTTGATAAGTGAACAAATAAATAAATAACCCCTAAAACTACAGTAGACTATATTAACAAGACAAAAAAAAAAAAACTCCTGAAACTACAGTAGCTATTATTTCGTGTGCCCGAAAACGGAAAATAAATATTTCACTTTATTATCAGGATAAACTAATAAAAAATAATTTGATTCGTACATAGACTAAATAACTAAATACCAGTACTCCGTACGAAAATATGTAGACTACTGCTGTAGTCTAAACAAATAAACAGAAAGAACGGACGCGTTGCTCTGCCCTCTGTGGTCCTGACCTGTACCATACCAGGGAAAGGTAGTCTTCGGCCGAAGTCCTCCTAGAGCCCATAAAGAAAGGCGGGATGGTAGTCAAAACGCAACTGCACAGACTAGACTAACCAAACAACCAAAAAACAACATCGGCAAACAAATACCAAGCATAGACTAAACTAGAAACCCGTCTGACTTGCGCGGTGGCAACAGTAGTATTTTTTCCTTCAGTTTTCAAGAGCGTTTTGACACATTCTACGATAGAGGTTCACCCTTTTTTTTCTGAAGCTCCTCACTTGAGGAGCTCTATACTCTTAGTAAGTTATTTTGAGCAAACTGAACGTGCAATCCGACGAACAAACCCGTGGCCCATCTATACAACAAAAGCATATTGCAAAAATAAAATGACATTCCGACGATTTTGGGTTAAGGAGCCCCGTCATCCAGAAAACAAAAACGCCAAAAAGTGCCACCTCTATCGTAGAACACGTATTTCATGTGATATATTTACGACACCTCCGGGGTTCCAAGCCAACCACGTCCCTAAGGAGAACCTTGATGGATATAAATAATTACTGGTATACAAGTAAGGGGGGCTCTTCCTTCTGCTGTCCTTAGCTATTTACGGGGGAACGTAGTTAATACGACCAAATATTGGCAGTAAAAATAGAGAAATATATAAGTTATTGTGTCTACCGTAGGTCCTATTAACTACGTCCCCCCGTTAATAGCTGTCCTGACCTGCAGCAGGGAAAGGAAATCTTCGGCGGACGTCCTCCTCGAGCCCATAAAGAAGGGCGGGACAACCTGCATGATGTGTCCGTTCGTAGGGCCACCCGATCCTTCCAGTTCGCGACAAGGAGAGGGGGGGGCGGCGGAGGGGGTGAGGGGGGATAAAAGTAAATAACAAATAAAACAAAGAGAAAATGAGGTAACGGAAACAAGAAACAAACTAAAGAAAATAAAGGGAAAACGAACAAGAATACACAAATAAGAAACCAAGAAAAAAAAAAATCAAGGAACAAGAGGCATAACAAAAAAAAAATAACAAATGAAGAAATATCAAGAGTCCACAAGCAATCTCAAGCACGCAAGAAAAAAAGAAGAGAAAGATATAACAATTTTCCGACAGTCCAAGAAAACAAGACGAAAACAACATTTGCAACCAAAAGAACGGGTAGAGAGCTCGCGAGTCGCAGAGTGGGGCCGACCAACAACACCATCGTCAACAACACCAACAACAACGACACAACGCCAACACCACCGCCGGCAGCAGCAGCAACAACACCAACACCACCAACGCCAACAACACCACCAACAACACCATCACGAACAACAACAGCGACAACAACGTCAACACCACCGTCGGCAGCATCAGCAACAACACCAACACCACCAACAAAACCGATGTCAACACCAACAACACCACCGCGAACAACAACAGCGACAACAACAGCAAGAAAACACCAGTATCACCACCATCGCCACCAATAGCAATAGTAACAACAGCGGCAACGGCAACAGCAGCAGCAGCAGCAGCACCGGCAACAACAACAGCAGCAGCAGCAGCAGCAACGACAACAACAACAACAACAACAACAACAAAACAACAAAACAACAACAACAACAACAACAACAACAACAACAACAACAACAGCAACAACAACAACAGCAACAACAACAACAAAAACAGCAGCAACAACAACAACAGTGACTTGACGCAAATAAAAAGGATGAAGAAATACGCTCGATACCGCTTCTTGTGTCGGATTCACCCGCCAGCTATTCAACCGCCTCAACGGCAGACACGAAGTAACCCCCGGCGTCATCCCACCGAGAAAAGGCGGCAGTCTGGGAACTGCCCTGACTACCCTACTGTAATATCGGTAGTGGAGTTCAGGGGTAACGACGACAATGGCATCGCTGTGCTGTGTCTTCGATTTTTGGCGTTGTGCCAAGGACCCACAAGAAAAATGTGCCCTGCTGCTGCATAAAAGCATCGAATGATAACGATCTGGGTAGCTCTCGTGCCCACACCCTCACCCGTCCCACTGTTGCGTGCCGAGGACGATGACGATGGTAAATTTCTGCAGGCAGAAGTAAGCTTGGATAGGAGAGCCGGGTTTAGTGGGACATGATAGAATATAGGTCCCAGGAGGACGATCACCGTGGTACAACACGTTTCTCGTCGTCGCGATTGCCTTGAGGATTATTCAAATCTTCGAAATTCGCATGAACAAAAACCCTGAGGAATCTTCGCATCCTCGAAATTCGGAGGCAGGATAATAAAATTTGAGTCAGTTCAAATACAAGCTTGTGCCGCTCTATTGTTCAAACGCGGTGTGGTATACCCTTCGAGGGGGCGTTCAAACAACAAAAGTGCCTCTGAGTGCGTATCAACCTGAGCATCGTTTCGCTTTTCGACTTCACCATTGTTTGAAACAAGAGCCAATAACGCTGCACCCTCAGCATTGCCAAGAACGCACGTAAATAAATCCTTCATCTTCACCTCCCAAGGAAATGCCGACCTAACATGATTCCATGCCAACCCGCCCAGAGCGCAACGAGGCAAAATCCACAAACCAAATGCAATCAAGAGAGCCGCATCAGCACGCGATACACAAATAACGCAACCCCTAAAAAACCAGGGCCTCCGTGCGAGCGTGGTTTCGCTGAAAAACGGGAAAAGTCCTCAATACGACCCCCCCATGGAACTAGCGTAAACCTACACATCTTCACATCACCAGAACGAGGGCGCTGGGAAACCTGCAGCCCCATATGTACAGGAATAGCGGCCTAGATGTCGTCGAACCGTAAAAGCACTCAAACCTCGGGTCGACGAAATCACATTGGCGCCAAAAAGCACGCTCACTGTCATATTGGTGGGGACAGCCTCAACACCCACGAGGAATACTTCCACAGCTAGCTCCGCCTGCGCAAACCAAACCAAGAAAACAACAATCAAAACAGCAAAAATAATGGAAACAAGCACTACGACTAGGGCCACCATGGACAACGCCCGCGAATTTCTTATCAAAACTCTCTTCTTGTTTGGCCAGTCCCTGCAACGTCAGTCGAAGAGTCCTTCCGCTTCCCAAAGGTCTACCAAAAGGTCGATCATTTGAGGGAGCGGAACGGACTGCGGTAGGGTCCCGGTGCCACCCCGTCCCGAGAACAGGTCGTCGATAACCTCGCCAACGTCCATCGTGCGCGCTCGAGCCCTGCGTGGCCATCGGCAGCGTGGACAAAACGTGCAACAAAGGATGTGCCGTGAGTTCAAATATCGGTGGCTTCATATTTGTTATTTTCGAGCGTGCGCGCTCGAGAATACTATGAATGATTTTCGTAGTTTATGCCTAGACACTCGTCCAGTGGCAAGGGGAGGGCCCCGGAGGTTAATGCCAAGAGGCCGCCGAGATTCGATGCACTCGAAAGTATGGTTTTTGCTGGTTATATAGCACCACCCACCATTAATAGACCACTCAGTCACTTTTTTGTGACTGAGTGGTCTAGTCGATAGTGCTATAAAACTAACATGATACAACAAATCGAACGTAGCGAGACCTGAGTAGCCACCAAACAGCGTGGTAAATACCCGCAACAGATACTGGTATACCAGTATATGTTACAAACAAGCTGAACGCGTATATACGTAGCGACTAAAGTTTTCTACGGCATGGGCAAATACGTGCAATGCATATGTTACAACAAGCAAAACGTACGTATATACGAGCGTAATGTTTATACAAATAATAAAAAAGACACCTCAGCTGTGAGAACGAGGATTTCGTCGAAACTTGCCTTCGCAGGCCGTGCAATGCATTCTACGGTAGGTAACAAGCAGAGCTTTTCTTGGCGAGA
The DNA here is from genome assembly GCA_037833945.1 of Alaria marginata. NCBI lineage: Eukaryota > Phaeophyceae > Laminariales > Alariaceae > Alaria > Alaria marginata. The sequence goes on along the minus strand of JBBMKB010100317.1, from coordinate 3,591 downwards.
GCGCCGACGGTCACACTACACTCGCTCCGCCCGGCGCGCTGACTTCGGATTGCTCACATTTTTTCTTCACTTTTAGGAAAAGCGTCGGCACAAGAATCGGCCAAAACTACGCACGGGACACGTGTAAGCTTTGTATAGCTCCGCGCTGAGGGTGGGGTCGTGCAGCAAAGTTCCGTATCCCGTTTTGTTCGGCACTGCGTTTGGTGGCCGTGGAGTTTCTGTCAAAACGGAAGGCAAACATGACCTTCGATAAACCGCGCACCACGAACTCGAAGATCTACCATTTCTGTGAGGGACGTCAACGTTGCCCTTGGCCTTTACGCAGGTGACATATTAAATGTATATGAGGAACGAGGACGATTCCGAGGTTCATCGACTGAGACAAAATGCACCGTGGTTAGCGTCACCAGCAAGTGGGTTACTGTGTGCATCAGTTGATCGAGCCCCCAAGCTCACAACGCGAGAACAGTAATAATAGTATGTTCCAAAACCAAAACCTTGATGAGCGACACCCTAAAGCCCACGGGGATTCCGTGCGCCAAACACAGGCTTGTGACCATGGGCTAGAGTATGGCCATGAGTGAAGGTGACAACAACAACAACAACAACAACAACAACAACAACAACAACAACAACAACAACAATAACAACAACAACTAACCGTATACCAGTCTGGTCATGAATACGCTGCTGATCCACAAGATCACGACATACTTTCTTCTGGTGAAATAATAGAGATTACCAAGACATATCTGAATAACCTCCAGATGGTAGACTTTACATTAACGGCAATATAACGTGTTGTTTCTTTGGCGAGAAATAAAGCGTGTGTTGCGCACCTTCTCCTGCTGATGGGTCCACCGCTGCACCCCGCAAGCCAAGCTTTTCGCTCCGCCTCCCAGCGGAGCAGACCTGGGGTGAAAAATTGAGGAAGCAGGCGATTCATGCAGGGGGGAACGGACGGAGGCGTTACGTGCAAGGGGGGAACGAGGCGGTATATTCTACTATAACGGGGGACCATAGTAACTACTGTAGAACCCACGGTCAACACCTTTTTTTTCCTTTTTTTTTGCTCATCCCATGTATTACCTTCGCACTTTTTATTTATCTTCCTCCCTAGAGGTACCTCAGATCCGGGGTCACTAAGCAGGCTCTTCTCCCCCCTCCCCGCTACGGCACGCGCCTTCATTTTTATCGCGAGAAGATTTCAGCCCTTTCTTCCCTCATCGACCTGCGTCGAATTTTGCAATACACACGCTAGGCGCTACCCGCTGTCGATTTTTGGCTCAAAATAAAGAACCACATGGCAGGGTTCGAACCCATATGACCCCGGCCTTAGTAGTCTTCGAGGGTAACCACTACACCACTGGGGCGACCGGCACACTAAAACCTACATATTCCCCTATTTATTGTACCATATATGGTTATGGTTAATAAGTTCCGACGATTCTGGGTTAAGGAGCTCCGTCATTCAGAAAAAAATGCCCCACAAGTGCTATTAATACCTCTATCGTAGCACGTGTCATGAATTGGATGGGTCGGATGTTTCCCAGAGAAACGGCCCCAGAGTGGCGAAGTTTCGTAGTCTTGCTTGCGATTATGCAGGGCATCAGCACGAGCAATACCCAGAAACGGCAAAACGGTTGTGCCGAGTCGGAGAGCCAACCTAACACCTCACCAGGTACAGTCTACCATGTCCAGAAGCAAATAGCTGGACAACGCCGACAGAAGTAACACAGGCTCTTCAAGGCGGTGGGATACTCGTAACTCGAAACAAGGTTCTCTCAACAAGGCTCTCTCCTGGCTTGACATACAACTGCAGCAGCACTCGTACAATATGTAGGCATCATATCATACGGTATACGGTACCTGCCATCAGGCCAGATAGAAAATAGTTAAATATTCATGCATTGTACTCGCACTGCTACCTGGTACGCATGATATCATACCAGGTACAATATAATACAGGTACTATTATAGTGTGTCGTTATTACACGCCGACACAGACACAAAAACAGCAGCACTGACTGACCCCTTCTCTGCCGTCATAAAGGCACCGTGACCATGAGGGGAAAATTGATATAGTACACCGGTGGATTTCACTAAATACAGAATGTGCCACCGAAAGAATGAAGCGCGCTATCATCGGCGATGACGACGACCATAAGACACCACATATGCGTGAGGATTGTCTGCGGACGCTACTACCATGGTGGATAGAGCATTGTGGCCTATCATCGCTGCTCGCCCGATACTCAGAAGTGTCTCTTTTTCGGCGAACGTGCACAAGCAATGTATGTTCTGCGAGTGCATTTTTGCCTACGGAGCGTGTGTGTTGTTTGACGCCGCAAGCAGTGCACGTGTAATCCCTACCACAAACAGCATGAACGTCGCGAAGCCAGGCTACGAGCTATAACAGCAGCACCTCGCGGCCCCGTAAATCCTCCACACAAAGAGTCCGAAATAACTACGTACCACTGTATGTAAACTCGCTCACAATCTTCGTTGAACATGTTGAGCAAAGATCGTGATTCTTGAGGACACGAACATATCTTCGTATCTTTACATCTTGTAAGAAGCGAAGGCCTGCCGAACCACTCTACCCACGACGGGAGTAGGTGCCGTAGACAACCCTCACGCAGGTCTGGCATCTTACCGTCGTCGCCATCGTGGGTGGTAGCCCGCTTTGATTTTTTTGTGGAACTTGAACAAAAATTGCCTTCACAGACATGCATGCTCAGAGAGCTAAAAACCTATCCAACGCAGTATATGTATATCGGGCAAGCAGCGATGACAGGCCGCAATATTTCACCCACCGCGGCAGTAGTAGGTATTGTGGACAGCCCTCAAACAGTTTAGGGATCTTAAGGTCGTCATCTCCTGCGGTACAGCGCGCGCTTCACATTAGTGGTGGCACTGTAGCTTAAAGTGTCTCTGGTGGCGCCGTTAACTCGAGTGCCACAGGTGGCATTTTTATCAACGTAGCAAGCAGCAGCAGGAGCAAGCAGCACATCAGCAGCAGCAGCAGCAGCAGCAGCAGCAGCAGCAGCAGCAACAACACAGCAGCAAGCAGCACAGCAGGAGCAGCAGGAGCAGTATAGTGCGATTCTCGCAGAACGCCGAGAGGGCAGTAGCAGTAATACGTGCCTTCCGTCGTCGTACATCTATATACCAGGGGTATGTCCACAAGCACTACTGTCTCATGTTGTGCGAGCTGTGTGCTGCCGGCACCAGCATCGATCCCGCCCCGTAAGAATCATACTGGTTCGTAACATAGAAGCACCAGTAAATAGTAGAGGTAGTAGTTAATAGTAGAGGTATTAATAGTAGATACCAGGGTATCAATACTATCATAAAAGTGATCGTTCGTGCTGACCAGGTCATGGAGCGACGAGGGCTGCCGTGCTGACGTAGCAGTACAAATACACTACTAGTCGTAGTATTCGTAGTAGTAGTAGTAGTAGTAGTAGTAGTAGTGGTAGTGGTAGTGGTAGTGGTAGTGGTAGTGGTAGTGGTAGTAGTAGTAGTAGTAGTGGTAGTAGTAGTAGTAGTAGTAGTAGTAGTAGTAGTAGTAGTAGTAGTAGTAGTAGT
>JBBMKB010100306.1:0-10435 GCA_037833945.1 Alaria marginata | reverse complement strand
GCTGTGCTGTGCTGTGCTGTGCTGTGCTGTGCTGTGCTGTGCTGTGCTGTGCTGTGCTGTGCTGTGCTGTGCTGTGCCGCGCCGTGTTGTGCCTTAGGGAACGGGGCGAGAGGTTGGGGCGTTCGCTGTCCGGAGGGGTGTTCGTTGTGAGGAGGTATCGCGTTTTGTGGCGTTGTTGGGAGTATTGTTGTGCGCGGAATGTTTACAAAACTGCAAGGGTCGTTGCGCTTTGACGTTGCGATCCTGCCCGACCACTTCATAAACAAATCCAGTTTGATTTCAAGTGGTTTGTCCCCCTCACGTGGTGGAAGTTCTTAAGGGGTTAAGCTACCATAATTTGAAACAGAGAGCGATAAATTTGAAGTACTGGTATGAGTGTGTTTTTTTAGTGTTCACGATGTCCGCCACGATCGACGAAAACCGAGCTGCTGCGATTCACCACCACTATTACGTACTCACAACGAAGTATCCTTGTAGTCTTATGCCGTCAGAAAGAAGGCTGAAGATTACTGAGGTGAGAAAGAAGTGAGAGTTGTGTTTTTTTCGCCGGAAACAGAGCTTCACCCGTCGGCGTAAAATTGTCGAGTTAAGTGAGGGGTAATGTTCAGGTTAGAGTTAGGTTTGGTTTTTATTAGTTGCTCGCCCGCGCCAGAAGCGATGTCAGAAATATGATGCTGACTTCGTACACAAAGCGGATGCTGTCCCTCTGTTTTGTTGTGCCCCCCTACCCCCTCGTCCACCCCACCCTCCCTCCCTCCGTCCCCCCACGTGCAGGACGCGAAATACGGCGTGCACGAGGCAGAAAACAGCATCAAACGGCTTACCAACCGCAAGGCTAACCGCGAGCAGAAGTTCAAGCAGCACTTTCGGGAAAACGGGGAGGTCGCCATGAAAGTGCGGGACTGGGCGGCGCAAAACGCCGACAAGCTTAGGGGCCCAGTCTCAGGGCCCATCGGGCTGGAGGTGGGTGTGGGAGTGGGGGTGGGCGGTGTCGGGGCGAGGGGCGAGGAGACGAGTGAGCCGATGAGGCGAAGCGAACTGTTTTCGTCCTCTTTCTGGGTGTTGGTGTTGTTGGTGTTTGCCTTGGTGTTTCTGTTGTTGTTGTTGTTGGTGGTGGTGGTGGTGGTGGTGGTGTTGGTGTTTGTGTTTGTTGGCGTTGCTGCTGTGAGGGTTTTGTTGGTGTTGGCGTTTGTGTTATTGTTGTTGGTGTTTGTTGTTGCTGGCGTTGCTGTTGTTGTTACGAAAGTGACCTGTACTGCTGTGCATCCCCTTGGTTGTTCTGATTTGCCCTTACGATGGGTCTTATCTTAGTTTTTGTCGTGTGTCAGTGGAAGCGTTTGTAGACGGTATGCGCGCGCGGGTGGGTGGAAGGGGGGGCACCGGTGTCAAGATCCCCGTCCCACACCGCCCCATCTGCAAGCGCTGGTGGAGCGTCGTCGACCCGGAGAAGAGTTTCCCGTCACCTATTATATGGCTGGCATGATCCAGCCGTCGCCGCTACCGCTGTTGCGGGTGGCGGTGGTGGTGGCATTTTCTGTAGAGTCATTTCCGTTCAACGCTTTTCGCGGTATTATATAGGTTAGGCGGTAGGGCGTGGGAGGGAATCGGTGGATGGAAGATGAATCGCATCCATCTCGTCCATCTCGTCCATCTCACTGCATCATCAAGACTACTGCGCTTCGTACCGACTACCTCTGTATCCAATATTCGCGATTCGAGCGTCGTGCGTCAATGGTTGTTCTACGATTTTTAGAACCGAGAATGCAGAAACGCGTTGGAGGGATCGTCCGCACGCCCGTGCGTCGAGGCGTCAAACTATACCCAGAGGACGTGCCGGTAATGGCCTGCCCCGGCTCGGCCCCGTCTCGAGTCGGACTGGGACAGGCTATTACCGGCACCTCCTCCGATCGCTCCTTCATTCTGTATGGATCTGCCGGTCTACCGGTATCGATATGAATACGCCGTGCTTCGAGTACAATCAATGGACACAGAGTCCCAGCAATTTTCTGCCTGGTCGGCGAAAACCCGACGTGCTTCGTTCCGGCTGTGTATATAGCGATGGGAGGATCTATTGTCGCACGACTACGGCCATGCATGATAATGAGTCCCCCCCCTCCCCCCCCCCCTGCTTCCTTTTTTTCCGTTCGTTGCGTTGTGTGTTGGATTTCGCATCGGAAATGTCGATACTGCTGTATATCGTTTATCGTATCGAACGCGTTTTGTCCTACAGTACATCCTTGGGCCCGTGTTTTTTGTGCTGATAGTGAACAAACTTTTTCTTCAAATCAAATATTGAAATCGAGTGGATTTATTTTTTCATGTATCGATATTCTATATCGGGGGGTAGTGTAATTAATGAATTAATTTTATAAAAAATATTTAACATACGTCAGCTGTGAGTTCGATCAAGTTATTAGTCGATACTCATCTTTGCAAGCTGCGTGATACTCCGGCCGCGTTTTTTCAGATGTTTTCCTTTTTCAAGGTATAGGTCAATGACTCCCCCGGATGCTGCCAGGGTGAGCAGAACAATTTTACCAAGGGCAATATCAACATAATGAATCTTCGCACTAACATTATAAAACCCTTATGGAGCGATATTTTATATTTTTTAGGAAGGGGGGGTTGGTATTTTTTTTTTTTGCAAAAGAGGGATGCGATATCGTATCGAAGTCATCCCCTAGCATCCCCGTAATTTTTTTCCCGATCCTCAACGAAACGCGTCGACAGATAAATTAGTCTACAGTACGAGGCTAAACGTGTTGTACCAATATCGATTATCGAAATCATCTCGATTTGGTTTTTGATTTATCAATATCGTTATCCCGGTGTGTCCATCTCGATTCTCGTTCGATATCGTCTCCCCATGATGTACACGAATCCCCTACGTAGCGTTTACTCTAGCGTCTCTGCTGGCAATACCCCAGACGTTATATTTCCTCAAGCGGTCAAGCGTTCTTTATACCCAAGTGATTAAGTGTTGTAAAACCCCGTTACTTAAGTGGTTATACCCGTTACCACTTTTAAAGGTTGTGTTATGTTGTGCCCTGCCATTTTTTTTTTTTTTTTGTTCATCCTCCGGCGGATGTGGAAAAATAAAGCTTACGCTCACCACACTTCCACGTATTTTGTACATGTCGTGCCCTGCCAACGTATATTTACGCAGGTCACGGTTGACGACCCGGAGGCTGCCATGGCTGTGGAGACCCATGTTTCCAAACACACGTGGTGCAGCTTGGTGAGGAATTGCATTTTGACGGCTGCTGTGGTGGCTGGTAGACGTGCCGTAGACGACGGTGTATATCAATCAGGACCTTGTATAATTGTTTTATGGCGCGTTATCAATTATTGTAGGTAAGTCTAGAGAAATACAAGTAAAAACAGATAAGTACATATGTATAAGTATAAGTAAATTTTAAGTATGTAAATAAAATATAAATACACACCAGGTAAAATGTGATGTTCTTATTGCGGGCGATCCGAAAATAAACGCTCAGTTAGTTGACTACACGTCGACGGCTGATGTTTTACCTTTTTCATAATAATATCACACCCCTGGAGTGTACCACCCGGGTGATAATTTTTCTGGAGCCCAAATGTTACCACCGGGGTGTGATACGCAACGTCGTATACGGTATTGTAGACCTTTTGCAGAATCGTTGTGGACATGTTGCAGGCATTTTTGTAGGTCTGCGGTTGACCTGTTGTAGACATTTAGCAGACCTGATTGGGCCATTGTAGACTTGTTGTGATAGGTCTAATAAATATTGCAGACCCATTGTTGACTGTTGGTGTGCTTGTGTGGACTAGGTTTGGCCTTTTTTGTGGAAATGTTATACTTAGTAAACCTTTTGCGGACCCGTTGGTGACATGTTGCATTTTTTACCGTAGACTTGTTGCTGGCATGTTGTTGTAGGACCTCCCGCACCGGTGTCTTTTTCTTTTCTTTTTCATCCTCCAGCGGATGGGGAAAAATAAAGCTTAAGCTCACCCCACTTCCACGCGTTTTCATGGATGTTAATACATGTCGTGTGTCAATTTAACTCAATTGTATTCGCAATCCTGCGCTAGCTGGCGCATCCTTCAGTTCAGCTGTCCCTGCCGACGGTTACCGTTACCACTACCGCAGCGCGAGCTGCCGTGGTATACGGACGCGTGAGTATGTCGACCCGACTTCATCTCTGGAGATCGGACTTATCATATCGTAGCTACTGCTGTGCAAAAGTATCGTGCGTGTTCAAGTGTAATATTTCGTAAAAAAATACGTGGTACAGGGCACCGAATATGAACCAGGAACCCTGGCTCAGGCTGGGTTTCTTGTTTGGAGAGAGTGCGTTCTACGCTGACTTCAGCATCAAAGCTTTAGAATGTTCCTGTAATTATCAGCCGGCCTCTATTATTGCCCTGTTACTTTTTATTAGTATTATAGGTGTCATGTGCTGTACATACTGCGGACGTATGACTGTATTATACTGACTTTACCATGGCATACCAAGTACCAGGTACGTGATACTGCGGGCGATCCGAAAATATACCCTGAGTTAGTTGTCGACGGCTGATGTTATACCTTTTTCATAGTAGTGATACCTGTACTATTACTATTTGATTTGCCATCCGACAGTGCGCAGCGTGAGTGTCAACACATGAGAAAAGAGGATGAAATACCAGAAAATCCAGACCTTGAGAAGTAAGGCGTAAAAAAATGTATCCGACATCCATTTTTTTTTGTTTGTACAATGTGATGCTCACGGTATGTGGTGCATGTGACAGGTGGTGAACTACAAGGAGGACCACGACACGATCATTCAGGCCTTCCGCAACGAGAAGCGTTCCATCTCCGTGCTCGTCAACCAGGGAGGCATGTGAGTCAGCAAGATACGCACGCAGCTCCTTGCACGCCAAGTTTTTGTAGACAGCTGCTTTCACTGCTGCTGCTACTACTGCTACGGCTACTCGTATTATAGAATAGCCTATACACTCGTCTGGGCTGGTCGGTGTTATGATGTTATGATGTTATGATACTTGCCGGGTTACTTGCGCGGTGGCTTATTAGTTTTGTATTTAGGTTTCATTAGCTTTTGCCCCGCCTTTTCAGCTTGCGACACACCCCGGGATTTCAAGCGAACCACATCCATACATCCCGAAGGGGAACCTTGTATACATACGCTACAACTTTTTCTTCGCTACTGCTGTTGCTGTAGTACGACCACCACCACTGCTCTGACTACTACAGTAGTAAGTCCTGCTACAACCGCCACCACCACTCTTCTACTCCGATTATTGTACCACTGTTGTAAGTCCTGCCACAACCGCCGCCACCACTGCTGCTACCCTTAATACTACAATAAGTACTGCTTCAACCACCACCACCACCACCACTGGTGCTGCTACTCTTACTGCCGCTAAACTCCGGCTGCCGCCCTCATCTCTGCCCCACCTTCCCTACGTCGCGTCATACGTCGTCATATCTCCACACATCCCCTTCTGGTGCGTGGTCATGGCAGGCTGAAGCCCCAGCAGCCCTTTTTCTCTATCTCCGAGATGGAGAGGCTGAGGGATGCGGCGGGGGTGCGGGGCTTCCTAGACGAGTTTGTCTCGTGCCCGGACACCATCCGCCAGGTAGGGGGTTAGGCAGGGGGAGCAGGTTTTCTCTGCCAGGTGTACATTTGTTCGAGCGAAGCGAGTTTCTAGTTTCTGACAGCGCCGAAAACAGGGGCTCGTTCCCAGCTTCGCATGCCCGATTTTTCGTGTGTGTCCCACCCGGCGACCGGATCTGCCAAAAATAGCAAGTTAAAACCATTTTGGGACACACAACAAACGCCTAAATGACAGAGAAATTTTGTTGGATCGAGTCGGGTTGATTTGGGTTGGGTTGAGTTGGGTTGGGTTGGGTTGGGTTGGGTTGGGTTGGGTTGGGTTGGGTTAGGTTGGGTTGGGTTGGGTTGGGTTGGATTGGATTGGGACGTTCCTGGTTCCCACCAACTCGCACAGTTGACGTCGGTTGCAAATACCCACCCGTGCGAGTTCCAAGCGAGAGCTACAACAGTATCTTACATTTTCAGGCATGTTTTTTTTAGTGCAGTTTGTCTATATGCCAGGTGTATATTTAAATTTTGGTGCCTCTGTCCGTGCGATTTTTCTTCGCCAGATGTGTCGTTTGTTATTAGTAGTGAAAGTTGGCTATGCGAGGTGTATGTTCATGTTTTTGTGCCTCAGTCAGTGCAGTTTGGCTATATTTGTCAGGTTTACGTTTTCACTCGTTTGTCGGTATCATACAGTTTGGCTCTCTATGCCAGGTGTATAGTTGTATTTTCATGCTTTTGTCAGTCCAGTTTGTCTATATATGCCAGATGCTTATTTATGTTTTCATGGATTTGTCACGCCTGTTTGTTTTTGCTACGAAGGTGTGTACAGTTTTATCCGTCTGTCGGTGCAGCTTGTATACTCGTATGCCAGGTTTGTATTCATTTCTTCGTGCCATTGTCAGTGCGGTTTGTTTTTGCCAGGCGTATGTTGATATTTCACGCATCTGACAGTGCAGTTTGTCTGTGGCAGGTGTAATTTTTTTTTCCATGCATTTGTCAGTGCAATTTTTGTCCTCTATGCCAGGTTTATATCCCTTCCGCCCCCTCCTCCTCCCCATCCCCAACACAGACGCTGCGAAGGAACGCGAGAATCGACCGGACTTTCCTGGGCAACGCCATCACGCAAAACACAATCACCTCCGACCCCACCTTCCTCTCGAGGCTGAGCAAGAGTATTCAAGGCGTCCCCTCGGGTTCCGTCATCTACGCCGGGGGCGCGCACGGGGCGGCGTCGGCGGGGGTTGGCGTAGAGCCTCTGCAGCAATACTCTACGAAGATCAGCCTGTACGGGCAGCGGAAGCCCTCCGTCAGGGTATCGGAGGTGGGAAGAATGTTAGCTCTAATGTAACCCCCTCGTTTTGGGAGACAGACTGCTTGGAATGTGTGCATGGGAAAAAAAAATCAAGTATTATACATACCAGGTATACATTTATTATTATGATGCTTGCCCTCCGACAATGTGCAGCATGATCTTCAACTTTGATCACTCAAATCATTCCGAAAGAAGAGTAAAAGGGGTAGTCTTCGCCTTACCCGTCTGCAGGAGGATGCGATAAAAAACATGAAAAATGGCAATTTGACGAAATCTCACACCTCAGACAGTTCATTTGGATCATCTAGATCGTTAAGATCATCTATATCCTGTATCTGTCGTTACGATGTGTTGTCCAGGATCTGTATAGTACAGATCCAACAGGTCATGCAGATCGTGCGACTCCCACCCGGCAACATGAGTTGGGCCATGCAGACAGTATATAGACCAGGGATCTGTCTGCTCTGAAGGATAGATCATGGATGGAGATATAGAGATCTGATCTGTCCGAGGTGGTAAAAAAAGTTGAAACGCTCAAATCCGTTCTCGCGTCGCGAACGCTCTCTTCTCTCTCCAGGCGAGGGAGGCGCAGGTAGTCGGGAAAGGGGTGGACGCCGCTGCGGTGGAGGCAGAGGAAGAGAAGAAGGCAGAGCATGAGCAGAGAGTCAGGATGGCGGGGGAAAAGCGCAAGAAAATCTCCGCCATGATCAGGTAGGTGGTGTGCCGGTGTCGTCAGACGGATGACGATCTATCCATAGATCATCTAGATCCTACACTTGTAGCTGCCGTTGTGGTATCGTTTGCTGCGCAGGATCTGTATTAGCCCAGATCCAAACTGCCAGGGAAACATGTGTTGGATCATTCAGATCACCCAGCTTTCACCCGGCAACATGATATACAAACTAGCCTTGCAGATCATGTAGACCAGGGGTCTATCTGCACTGGAATACGCAGATCATGATGAGTACGAGCTGGGCTAGCCATGACCTTGTCGGAACGAGAGATCGGCCATGCTCAAACCAATTTTACGCAGTTGGACTTGAAAAATTGACGCGGTGTTGTCCAGCACTAACCGAGGCGTGTCTTGCCTGGGTCTTCAAAGCTATTTTTTTGTTCGAGAGATATGACCGAAATAAAACCTTAAAAAACTAGCTGAACGACTGAAACTCGTCTGAAAACCCAAAAACAAAGCAAAAAAGCCAGTAGATACGTAATTTCGACGGGCGTCACGAATACGGTGTTGAAATTCCAGATCGAAAATCGCAAAATTGAGCTGTCCATCGCAGCAAAACAATTTTCTCGATACACGTGGTTACAGTTGTAGTAAGTATGGAAAGTTGTTTTGGCCCTATCTCTTGACGGTCGACGAATTGAGCAATGAAACTGATGTCGATCTTCTCCTTGTATGCTAAGTGATGTCTACACCCAATTTCACCTTAATCGTGAACGTTTTTTTTAGCTTTCATACGTCGGGTTTTATTGTCCAAACGTCGGGGGAAAAAAAAGCGTTTGGTACATTTCGAGTATTCACGGATATCTCGACGAGATCGAGTCAGATTCTAAAAAATATTTTGGTTGCATACGTACGAAATATACAATAAGGTGCCAGGGTCAGTCCGTCTGAATTTCAAGTCCTAACTCGCGGTGGATGGTCACGAGATGCGATTCCATGATTGATTCTACGTTTTATGGCTGGCCCAGCTCGTAGGCATCTGCTCTGTCCGACCTGTGAAACGTTTTGCCCTTGCACACTCGTCCTGTTGACTCTGGAAGGCATCCAGGGGAGTCACTGACCTATATCCTTCACGAGGAACGATCATTATAGAACACATGCGGCCGACATAGTTTAGCACGCAGGTTGCACAGTACGAGTACATACAATGATGAGTATCGATCATTCAACCGGTCGAACTCACAGCTATCACAGCGAGCGTATTTTGAAATTGCTTGTCCTGCCTGCTGCTTGTTTATTGATTCTCTTTTCTCATATTTTTCTCTCGTTTTTTTCGTCTTCTCTCATCGTTTTCTATTTTCTGTTTTTCGAGCATTAATTGTGTAATTGGCCTCTATCGAGAGTGTTTGATGTTTGGTCTTTCATAGTAGTGCCGTGGGCATGTGTTTTCGTTTACTCTACCTCATGGTGCGTCGATTTTTGTTGTTGTTGCTTTTCGTCAGTATCCCCCCCTCTCTATCTTTTTCTGCTTTCTTTTTATCCATCACTTAACCTCTGTACCCCTATATTTTTTTCTTGTTTTTTTGTTTAGTGATAAAAGGGTTAATGTTCGGTCGTCGACAAGCAGTTCGTACAGTGTACAGTATGCTTCGTTTCTTTGTCCAGCCCGCTGGGTTTCTTGTGTTTTTTTTTTTTTCATCTTCTCTCATCGGTTTCTTTCTACATGCCTGGTATGTTTTTCGAGTATTAATAGTGTATTTAACCTCTGTCAGAGTGTTTAATGTTTTATCTTTCATAGTGCCGTGGGCATGTGTTCTCGTTTCCTCTGCCTCATGGTGCGTCGATTTTTGTTGTCGTTACTTTTCGCAAATATCTTCCTCTCTCTTTTATGTTTACAGTACCAGAGTATGTTTTATTTGTATCCATCACTTAACCTCCGTCCCCCCCTCCCCATAAAATGTGCTTCAACAGAGCACTGGATGGTGATGTGGATGCACTCAAGAACGAGTACAAAAATGTCAACTCGTATAAGGCCAACGAGAAAAAGCATGAGGCGGTGAGAAAAAAATCTGGCCAGGTTGCCGTTGCTTTCGTGTACAAAGGAAGGTAGGATATGTTGTTGCCGTTCGTGTTGGATATCGAACGGGAATCGAGTGCGTTATGATACAAACCAAACAAACAAAAATCGAAAAATGGATTCGATTTGGATAATGTGATGTGATCCAGGGAAGGTTTCGTTACGCATCAACCACTACACCAAAAAAAGTTGGGGCCAACCTGCTTGGAGTTTCGTGTTGCGTATGGTTGCATGAGAAACCGGGTTCAGGTCTGCTTGCCGTATATATCAGGGCTCTTCACGGGTCGGATTACTGCTCGCGGGTCGGATCGGGTCAGGGCGGATTGGGTCAGGGTGACCCGGCCAGACCCATGATATTTGAAACCCTCCCGACTCGACCCGGCCCGACCCGTGAGATTTTGAACACCTCCTGACCCGACCCGACTAGACCCGCGAGTTTTTCATAACCTTCTGACCCGACCCGCGGGCTGGGCCATGATCCGCGAAAAGCCCTGGGCACTGATACCATATAACCCGTATGGAGGGGGACAAAAGCTAGCAATAGCACACTAATAGACGTATGGTATGGCCGTACTTTTTTTTTGTTTCGATCGTTTATACCAGGTATCATATTTGCTTGGGCTCTAAAAGGGTAAAACCCAACCCTATCCCTTACCCCACTCCTACTTTGTCACCGGGTTGTTGTATGCTGGTGCTGAGGAAAAGGGCCAAAGAGTGCCGTGGTTGTGATGTCTCGATTTGCCCTTCTGTTTATTTGGTTGTAGTAGCAAGCGAGGCGTTGTTTGAGG
>JBBMKB010100295.1:0-10436 GCA_037833945.1 Alaria marginata | reverse complement strand
CTGCTTTTTGCCGTGGTTAGTCGTTGGGGAACCGGGAGCATTCGAGATGCCGGAAAAGAGTACCCCCCCCCCCCCTGGTCTTATGACTATGGCTAATAGTATGCAATAAATGAGTGCACCCCCCCTCCCCCCTCCCGCTGAAACTGCGTTTTCGTGTAGGAGACCTGGACCTGCCAGAAAGAAGAAATATATATACCAGTAGTCGGGTGGAGGAGGAAGAGGGTGCACAGAGCTGCCCGGGTGGCAACGCAGACGAGAGTAGAACCCACATAGTGGGAGAATGCGAACTGCACAAGGAGGAACGGAATGTGCTGGAGGAGGAGATGATGAGAGTTGACGGATGCGACATGGAGAAGTTTGGTACATTAGATAGTAGCGAGTAAACGATCGCTATCTTAAGAGATAGGTGGTGGCCACAGACGGCCAAACAGGAAGGAGGTAAGATATGCAAAAAGTGTGTAAGTATGTAATACATGGAAGAAACACACTTAGCGCCTAAATGTTGGAGGTGTCTCTATTAGCAGTAGGAACGGTGCTCCGTCTCGAAAGGGATGCGTGGTCAATGGTCAAATGACTAAGGCAGGCAACAAACGAGTACCCCCCCCCCCTCCCGCTGCTCTTGTATAACAGCCGCGACGGCACGCGATCGATCCATCGTCCGATTGATCGAGCGGACGACGGCGCGCTATACCTTTTCCCGTGTGTTTATTCGTTATGCAACCGGCGGGAGCGTTCGAGATGCGGTACACAGGTAGGTGCATAAAACTAACGGCGACGAGCTTGCTTGGGGTTGATTTGCCGTTACGCTTTTCCCATATGTATGATGTTATTATACAGCAAGTCAGGCACAGGGCAGTAAACACTATTAATAAACACGTTACCAGGCACGTCGTACCACATATATATACGTACGGGGAAATACTTTCTGACACGTGCATCACTCAGTGTGCATGCATGTGTATGCATGCTTTTGGAAGAGGGTTTGCGCTCCTCACCATATACGCTCGCTTGCACGCCGTGTAGACCCGTCTGCTGCGGATTGGCAGGAGCTCAAAATTACTGCTGCTTGCTGTTGTTGGTGTTGGTGTTGCTGTCGAAAGAGAATAGCAGCGGTTAGTTTTCTCTTCTCTGTTCGTTTCTCCGGTACTGCTTGCTGGTGTGTGGGTACACGGGTACACAGGTGACACTCGAGGCAGTCAGTGTACGAGGTACGATTACAAATAAATAGACGCACAGATGATGGATGTGTACGTGTGGTGACTTCAGCAGCACGAAGATCGTATACATATGCATATACGCGCTAGCACCTACGACGCGAGAGGACATACTTCGTACAGAGGGATGGCATCTATCTATGGATTTATATATCATACTGACTGGTAGGTGCTTGTGGTGACGCGGCTTGTATGAGAAAAAGCCCGCACGTACGAGTAAAAAAATACCAGGTATCGTTTTCCATGAAAAGATCGCATGCATTCTACAGAGCAGGTAACAACAACAGTAGTAGTACTACAACAGAAGATAGATGCGCGCACGTGCGTATGGTGACTTCAGCAGCACGAAGAGCATGTGTACCATAGCGCCTACGAGAGCCAGGCAGAGAGAGATGACATCTATGGATCTATCCGCTCATGACTACGTACCCTGGTAGGCAGTAGCCACTCATGACTGACGCTGCATGTGATACTGTACCGGTATAATATCACATGTTGTATGAAAATATCAAGACGTACGTACGGTACACAGCACAAGATCGTATCCTTCGTGGGCGGACGAGAGGTCACGATCCACGATCACGGGTTTAATATTTTTTTCCAGGAAAATACGTAGCACAAAATAAAACCGAAACGAATTATTCCAAAAACGCCTTCTGCAAACCCCTATCTTACCACAACGCACACATCCATACCACACCAGACTGCTGTTCATTGCACTAGCTGTACCCTCCCTTCCCATCAGGTTTGACTGCGACCCCAGGGAGGACGATGCCTTCCCTACGCAGCTCGCTCATCTACGGCGTTGGTAGCCTCTGGAGCCTGGCGAGTGCGGGCCTTTTGCCCGAATCGGAGCTGGTCACTAATTGCTACAATTTTCCTGCGGAGCCTTTCAGCTACACGAACAACGTCAAAAACTCTTACGGGAGCAGCCCACACCTCCCCCTCCAGCTGGGGAGCCCCGCTGTGAACTTCACGTTGCACGACACCGACGGAAACTCATGGAACCTCGACAATGCGCTGACAGAGGGAGCGGGGAAGCCTGTTATACTGATCTGGGGCATGTCTTCGTGCCCGGCCTACCAGGGATTGGACTCTGAGGGGTCGTCCAACACGTGGGCTTACTGGGATCAGCATGAGTTGGTGAGAGGGGATGGTGCTCTGCTGCGCTGAGCGTGTGTGTAGAGGGCGTGCTGCGCTGTGCTGCTTGCTCTGCTGTAGGTTAGGGTAGGGCGACGCTCACGGCAGTCTGTTGCCCTCGAACTCTTGCAGGCTTCTGGTGCCAGCATTGCCCTCTCTGTCTGACACCACTGGGGCTTTTCGCGTGATTGAAACTTGAAAACTTACACTGGCACTGCTCCTTGTCAGTTCTTCCCTGCAGTTTCTGATCCGGATAACACTGTGTAGAAATACGAGAATACACCTTGTGCGTACTTGACGCAGCAATGCCTCAATGCAATGCCCCAATGCAAAGTCTAACCGGGCTGGGAGGGGGAGGGTGGAGGGGAGGGCTTGGATGCTTGGATATATCTCTATCCAGGTAGTCAGGTGCCCAGCGTACATACTCGTAGAGCCTGGCTATGATGCCATTTCCAATTCGCCCTGGTCACCTGTTGCTGCTGGAGTATCCCATACTAATTCCAAGTAGTTTGACCCCAAAACGCCGGTCAAGTCCTGAATGACCACTTTTCAGTTTAATGCAAGCACAGCAGCACCAATGAGCAACATCGCAAGCGATGGCAGCCTTACCAACCAGTACCTACCGCATGCCAAGCTCCACCGCGTTACAGACGCGAACCAGTTCGCGTGTGCAAATGCTAGTTGGTGTTCGTAGGGTGTATTTAGTGTAGCATTCTGGCAAGATGACAACAACCGACAAGGGATTTGCTATTAATACCAATCATCTGTGCAATATTGCTGATCTACGAGTTTCGAGTACGTACGAAGTCTAATTGTACATGGTACTGGTATACTGATACACCAGGTACCTGGCATTTTCTATTGACTGATGACTGATGACCCTTACTTACACTCTTACGCGGACCCTTGCGTCGCTGTTGCGACGGACCTCGGGTCAAACTCCAAACCAGTGAGTGCAACGACCAGGATATCGATTTCCTTGAACCTAGGCTCGCCACTATTCATATGAATTAGTGTGAACACAGCAACAGCAACGGCGCACACGCAAATTTAGCGAAAACAGGACGAAAAGCGGATGTGCGACGTGTGGGATGCAGTCATTGATGTCATTGCGTCGGCACTGGACTGCTTCCGTGCGCCTGAATCTTACATCCGAAGGGTGTTCAAGCAAGCCGTATTGTCCCTCCCGCGCCCCGCTGCGCGTGTCGCTTGCCGGCGCTGATGACGCCAAGCTGAGCTCTTCAGGGTGAAGGAAGGATGCCCCAACATCTACCGCCCTAGCTATCAATCACCAATCCCTCGTTTGCACATACGTGTTCGTCCACGAAATTCCGCCGGGTTTGGCCCTTTGCTTACCGCTCTCTCGGCGCGATGAGCGCGTGCGGGCGCGACGCGAGATGACTGAGTTCCCCTCGCGTGCAACCGACCCACGCCCCCGACCCACGGCGACAACTGGGGCCGAAATATCCGTAAGACAACACCGTTAATAATCAGAGTACAGCAGTGCGTCGTGTATGACACGAACATTCAACATTATCAACAGCAACACCAACATCGTAAACGTGTTGACGTGTCGAACATAGTGGCGTGCTCGCTTGCTTATGCTCCGCCTTCGTATTCATTGCGTTTGGCATTGCATGGCCAAATCAATCACGTTACTATACTCGCGATGTGTGTCTCTGTCTTGTAGTTTGTGACCATAGAACTCGTTTCCCTATCACAAATAATAGGAGGCATCGGCACAGACACTGCTTGTGCTCCATGTACTGCTCTACTGTACACTGTACATGGGTGCAAACATCAGTTTCATGTCAAGAACACACACGTACAACTGCTGCTGCTGTAGATTGTAGATTGTAGATGTTATTAAATTTCGGCATCGGTCACGCACAGCAGACCGGGCTGCTGGAGTAGGGGATGCGTCCAATGCACAACGTAGGGAGATGCCCGTCACGCGCGCAGCAGTAATATGAAAAATGTAGAAACGACAGCTATCGGCGTAGTTGTCAAATGACTGAAAGTTTCACCACGATCGCCCGCAACAAAAACACCACCACCAGCTCTCCGGTGGGATATGAGGTGATGATGATTGCACAGTAGTGGTCCCTCTATAGTGCCGGTTGAGTAGTACCGGTTGCCCGCTATGGTGCCTGTGAAGTCGCTTGGCAGAGACAGGAACAATGTTAAGAGTGGAAGTTTGCGGAGAAGTGCCGGTTGCCGCTGCAGTGCCGGTGTTTCCGGCTGACACTTATCATACCGACACTAAAGACCACTACTACTCTGTACTGCCAGTAGAGGGTTGGGGTTAGGGTTAGGGTTATCATACCGACACTAAAGACCACTACTACTCTGCACTGCCGGTAGAGGGTTGGGGTTAGGGTTAGGGTTTTACAGCAGGGTTCATTCGTACAGCAGGGTTCATTCGTATCATACACAATACACAGCAGTAGGGACCCTCAACCATAGTGTCGAAGAAGAGGTAAGGTATCCTTACGTCCTGACTTTTGCACACTCTTCCGTGATTTGTGAGAAGACCGCACTTGCCGTTCTTTTCGTCGCCGCCAAGTGTTTCTCTAAGTGCGATTGTATGTATATACGTGTGTTTGTTTGTTTTTCGACGCGGGCATGACTTGTCTGTGACGCCATGCCGCTCTGTGAAGCAGTACAGATAGATAGCTTGTAGTTTGGAGTTCGTTGCGGCTTGCCACTAAGTAGTGCCGGGTCCCACTTTAGTGCGGGTACCGTCGTCTGGCAAGGCACCCCACTAAATGGGACCACGGCTGTACTATTCATATATGCTCTGGACGGCAGATCAGTCAACTTTGCCTGTTGACGAGACCACGCTTCTCTTGGTTTTGAGTTGCGGCTTGCCACCCTGGCCGCTCTAAAGGTAAGCCTTAAACTGCAAAACTCAGGCATGCCTTTCAAACAGCACAACTTACTCGTATCCGACGCTAATTCCAAGTAGTTTGTCCCCTAGAACATGGTGCAGTGTGCAGTGCTACAGGGATGCAAGCCCTTTCTTTCCGGGCGGAAGATTGTTCGCGTTAGACGCCTGTTTTAGCTCTGATATGATGCCAACCAAACGACGATGATTGCCATCTCAGCTAAAGTCTAGGAAAAGGGGGTGCAGCGGTAGGAGTTTAACCGTGCTTGTGCTGCACGCGTACGATATCGCGTACGAGTAGCTCCTTTAAAATACCGTTCCGACAGTTTCCCTATCCGAGCGGCCCGGGCTGCTTCGTGTGGTCGATACCGCCGTATTGGTCATTTCTTATCGCATACCCTGGTAGCTCCTTTGAAAATGTCGTTCGGACACTTTGTCTGTCCCAGTGGCTCGGGCGGCCTCGTTTGGTCGGTACTGTAATGCTGTAATGGTCTTTTGTTTTGTAGACCTTTCGTTTCCTCAGAAGTTCCAAAGCGGTTCACGCGTACGGCGTGCCTTGTGCCTTTATTAGCGGCCAGGGCTTCGATCAAGTCAACGACCGGTTGCTCGAACCTATATACCGGTACGTGCCACTGCCTGTGACCTGTGATGGTGTGGACTCTTGTGAACATATAACCTGTCTGGAAATCTCTACGGGTCGAATACGCAGTTAACTAGAACGAAAGAAGGAGGAGGGCACATGCGCTGGACTACTATAGCACTCTTTGTATGCTTACCGGTACCGGTGCTACTGTCTGCTGTTGTGTACTTGTCTACCAGGTACCTGGTATATATTAAGAAACATGGAAAAATACACGTCAGCTGTGAGATCGAAAAAATGTTTTTTTTTGTCGAAACTCAGCTTTGCAAGTTGCGTGTGATACATACATACATATACTTCGATCGCGCGTGTTACGGGGTATGTGTGCCCTCCTCGTGAAGGATGCAGGTCGGTGACTCCACTGCTGATACCAGGGTCAACAGGAACTAAAACGGTCATCCTTGTTCTTCACACGGAAACTATATACCCCGCGTTGAGGGGGACAAAGCAGACAGCTGTGATGGAATTCAGAACGCATAAACGAAGTAGGGCATTTTGTACCTTACTGTAGTGCGTTGAATTTTAGCAAGAGTTCGTTAGGGTCTACGGAGTTTGTACGTAAGCGAGCTAAAATAGCGAGCTACCGTTGTCGTAAGCGTACGTACCAACCAGCTATAGACACGCTATACTCCCTGTGTACTTCGTGTACATGTGGCAGACCAGCAGAGGTCCTGCCAGGCTTGATGCTCGGGTTAGTTCTGTTTATATGATACTTCATGCCTGGTTTGTATCGTGCGTGTATACGTGTGGCCACTGCCGTCCTGCTCTTATGAAACAGCAGCTGCAGCAGCACGAGTAACCACTATACGTGTCATGTGATACGACTGGCGTAGTTTGCCGCGCACGCCTCAGAACGAGAAGGCCACCAGAAGGCCTAATTGCTACCAGGTATAGCCTATGCTAGCCTAATTGCTACCAGGTATTACTTTTAATAGCTACCCGCTGCCCTTGAGGTGTTAGCTGCCCACTCTTACTGCTTTCTTCGTACCAGTAGTGATTACCCTGGATTACCACGAATTGTTTTTGTTTTGACCGTGACCAAGGCTGCACGGTTACCGGCCACGCCACGAACAACCTTACAAATTAAGCTCTAATCCTTGCACACATCGGACAGATCATCATCTAGATCATCTAGATCATCTACTGTAGATCATCTGTCATTATGATATATATTTTGTGCAGGATCTGTGCAGTATAGATAAGATCCAACCCAGGAAACACGTGCTATTAAAAGGTCATTCAGATCATGCGGCTCTCACCCGGCAACATGATCTATCGACCATGCAGGTCACATCATATGGACCAGGGATCTATCTCCACTGAAATACATGCATGATCAACAGGGATCTGGTCTCTCCGATGTGTGAAACTTTGACACGACCTTATCACCGATTACCAAGGCAGGAAGGCAGCGCGTTTACTGGCTAAGCCACGAACAACCTTCCTTACCAATGACACCCTAAGCAGCACGGCTACCGGCCAAGCCATAAGCAACCTTACAAATGAAACCCTAAACCATAATTAAGAAAAAGGTATAACATCAGCCGTCGACGTATAGTCAACTAACTGAGGGTTTATTTCCGAATCGCATACTCGTATAATATGTCATGACCGATTACCAAGGACGCAAGACAGCGAGGTTACCGCATACCTGGTATACGATAGAGGCAATCATTTTGACCGAAATGCTGCTGGCTGACGGGATTCCTCAATAATATTATTTTAACGACAAACCAGCCCATGTCGTTGGAAGACGTTTCATAATATATATTTTCGATACCCACCTAGGCCATGAGATTGTTGATCGGTTTGCCTGTTCAGTTGTGAAAGTAATTTTTTTGGTGAGGTATGGAGCTCCTCGTAAATATTAGGCACTTTACTGTAAACCCCTTTTGCCTACGATTGTATTTATCATACTTGGGTATTCATATCATCAAAAGTTAAAAATACACTACAGCTGTGAGATGGAAAATTTGATCGAAACTCATATTTGCAAGCTGTTATAGCATACCTTGGTATGCGTCAACACCCTCTCAAATTTCGGGGGCGACTTACTCAAAATGAGGGTGGCACACTATAATAGCTACGAGGTACCAGGTACCAGGTATGGCACACACAACGAAAGTGGTGGCGTT
Organism: Alaria marginata; assembly: GCA_037833945.1. Classification (NCBI taxonomy): domain Eukaryota; class Phaeophyceae; order Laminariales; family Alariaceae; genus Alaria; species Alaria marginata. Next base: position 2,420 of record JBBMKB010100295.1, on the reverse strand, counting down.
GGTTTGATCTCGTCATCTCGTCGGGATGGGATGTTCCCACATTATGGACGCATCGCTCCACGTTTGAACTCTCCCCGCTATGCTGTCAACAAAACTACGAGGTATATAGCTTTCAAATTTATCCGAACGGGTGTGTCATTTTTATTTTCCGCGTCATAATAAATATGTATGTGTACATATGTATGTATGTATGTATGTATGTATGTATGTATGTACATATGTATGATATGGTACCGACCGCGCCGCTAACTTTTTGCATCGGCCATGACAGAGTAGGGGACAGGTAGGGAAAGGCTTTTATTTACTGTCAGCCATGAACAACCTTACAAATGCAACAAGAAACCCGAAACCTTAGTGTGAACGAATCACCGATCACCGATCGCGGTACTACTGTTCTGTACAAGGACAACACAGCTCCATGGTGGTGATGTGCACCGTGCATACTGATATGCTGATTCACACATAATACAGATTTCTGGACCCATCGCGTTTTTTAAAAATACTATTAATAGACTATATACCGAGCTACCGAGTATTCCGGATTTGAAAGCAGCGGTTTGATTGTACACAGCACGCATTGTTTGGGTTTTCTCTTCATGAAGAAACTGAGAGTTTTGGGTACTACAGCGTATATCGTGCTGGTATGGTTTTCATTGCGTACGGCGTTTTTGTAGGTGTTCAGCCGCAGTGCCCGTAGCACGGAAAGGTGGAAAGTCATGTAGGCACGGAGCCAACTTGCCTCGAATTTGGCACGGGAATGTGAACCTGCACATTTGGGGGGGGGCGGCAATAATAGTTCCGCTGCTTTAGCTGCCGGTGAAATATCTTGGCGCGACTGGAGCTCCCTTTAGTAACTAAGTCTTTATTGTTCCCAATAGTGCCGGTGTCCTGGTAAGTAGTGCCGGTGTGTTTGGCTGCCACTTACCGGCACTATTGCGCACACCTCTGACAGATCATCTAGATCATCTTGATCATGTAGAGTAGATAGATTGATCCTATAGCTGCCGTTATGAGATGCTGAGCAGGATCTGTATCTCCGGGGTACAGATCCAACGCGGGGAAGATGTGCTAGATCATGCAGATCGTACGGCTCCCGCCCGACAACATGAGCTAGACCATACACTTCTTCCTGAAAGATCTAGACCATCAAGTGGGAATCGATGATTGATGGTTGATGATCTGTCCGAGGTGTCCACTAATGGGAGCCCCGGCTACCCGATATAGGGCGGTTGAAATCGGTTGGCACGACTGTAAGTCTGAGTACAAATGCCTATGGCGGCCTCTCGATATAAGGCGGCCAAAATCCCTTCGCACTATACCGCCTTATATAGGCCCCACTACCGTACCTGGTATATAACACGTAACATAACACACCCCACACCCCCTCGGACCAATTTTCGAGGTGGTTTTCTCGACAACAAGGAGGGTGCCAGCGCCGGGCGATGCGTCTATGGAACGGTCTCTGGAAAAATCTCTGGAAAGATCTCTGGAAAGATCTCGACGAGATGTTTCCCAAAGCCTACTGTAGTATATATAATACCAGCACGAAGTATGCAAAGCCAGCACTTTACGTGTGTGTGACCCCCTCGGCTGGTTAAATGGTTAAAATGTTGTGGCCCTTGTAGTATTCACCCCACATGTTTTTATCGCAGCACGCATCTCTCTCTCTCCACACCTCGGAGGTGCGCGCCACGATCGGGCTCGCGTTGTTAGGGCTCGCGTTGTGTAACAACTCGTTTGTCGTTCTGGCGCAGTTTTCGTTGCGTACGGAGTTTTTGTAGGTTTTCAGCAGCAGTAAGGGGGGCACGAAAAGGCGGAAAGACAAACGGGCACGGAGCCAACTTGCCTCGAATTTGGCACGGGAACGTATATCCTGTACTACTGTCTGTACTTGTGTTTTTGTATATATATACGATATCATTCCCACGTCCTGCATACTTCGGGGTAGGGTTAGGGTTAGGGTTTGATGCCACTGACACTGATAATCGGTGTGACTCACCAACAGTCAAAAGAAAACGCCAATTTTTGAACAATATCGGCTTTGAAACCGGAAGCACGCCTCGAAGTTCCCCCTCCGCCCCGGTCATATTCAGTATTCAGTACAGTATACCAGGTATACGGCTGTTTTACAGTACGGTGTACCAGGTATGACGGTTTATACCACACCCCCGGTGATAACCTTTGGGGCTCCAAAAAGCATATCACCTGGTGTGGTATCTCTAGGGGTGTGATGTACAACGTCCCCCGGTGATAAATTGGGTGGTCGTTTTGAACTTGGTAACACGCATTCCCGAGCAAGATGGCATACTCTAGGGGGTGTGATAATAGTGATTACACCGGTCTGCCGAGCTGCCTTCTCCACTTTTTTATACAAACGTATGGTATGCAACATAGGAAACGGGGCTATTGCTGTGATTCTA
>JBBMKB010100284.1:0-10438 GCA_037833945.1 Alaria marginata | reverse complement strand
GCGCGATCGATGTATCACACACAGCTTGCGAAGTGAGTTTCGACAAAATCCTCGATCTCACAGCTGGAGTGTTTTTTTAATTTTTTATAATATATTCTCGCGAGATGTGCGGCAGTATACCGGTACCACAAGGCCAGGTCATAGAATCCTTTGAGTTAGCGTAGCAAGCTTGGTTGACGTCACGAGAGACACGGCAGTGACGAAGTGTGTATCTCAAGGGCGCGAGATTGTATTCTTACATACTACAATGGGCAACACAGATCTAGCGCCACGGGCGGAGACATGGTCGTACCGCTATTAGCAATGCAGGCAAGTACCGGGAGGGAAAAGGAAATTGTTCTGTGAGCACAAATTGTCCAAGAGGTCGCCAAGTGTGAATAGACCTCTTATGATATATATAGCTACGAGGTCAGCTGGAATGTAAAACGGGTTACAACAAAAGTAAAAGCAGGCCCGTCGGCGCAGAAACATTTAGGAAGATACCAGCTTGGTTTGGCAAACAAAGCAGGGAGCAAGACTGGCAAAGCCTTCGTATCAAAGTCCTGGGACATACTTACAAGCAGGCATACGAGGTCGTGTGGAACGTGACAGTGCGGAGTGCGATCCAGATACAATAGAAAAGTTCGTACTCGTGATTGGGGGGTGACGCGATGAAAGAAAGCCGACGCTTCTACTCTTGGGCGAGCTGCGACCGCATTTTGTTAACCTCACCTGCTTGTGTTTGAGAGCTCTATCCACCAGCGAGAAGGCGAAGCGCAGAACCGGTCGCTGCACCGCCGGTGTTCTAACCCCAGCTTGCAGACCAAGACAGGGAGTAGTGTCTGCAGGTGCCCTACCAATCCGGAAGTGTAGTTAACTGTTTTTGTGAAGTGGTTCTTGATGTCTCGATACCGAACGGAGAGCGTACAGCCTGCCAGCAGAATTGTGTTTCTTACTTTTTGCCAAGTCCCCGTTTTTGTCTAAATGAAGGCGACGTTATTTAATGGGGATGGGGGACGGTTCATCTTTGGTCGCATCTCGCGCGTGATGGAGGGGGTATCAGCTACCTGGCCTTCGTCGTCCGTCCGGTTCCACTGTCTGGCTTGCTCGAGCGTGACTACCGGCCGTGCAGCCACCGCTTCTTCATTGCTCCTTTTTGTTGGCAGGCCTTCACGCCGAACACAGGTGAGACTCACACAAATAATATCGCATCCACAGCGTATGATGATACCAGGTGAAAATAGATGTCCCTTTCGCTCGCACACCTCACAGCTGTGGCGGTACCTTGCTTTGCGCTAATGTATCAGATAACCGTTGTTCCGCAGTGCCTACTATTCAGACACACGCCTGTCGCGATGGTTTGTTCTTGCGCGTGTAGCAACAGATGGTGCCAAAGGATTGCGGGATTGGTTCTACAACGTGTACTGTTGATGTTTGTTTGTGTGTCATGAGCCTAAACCTACAAACGCTTATGTCCTCGTACGTCGTACAAGACGCGTTGTGACAACGGTTAACCACAGCCGGGCTAAAAGGTAACACGTGCACTGCTGTTGTAGTACCTAGTACGTGAAATCAAACCCTGCAGACGGTACGAAGAAGGACACTCTACTACAGTTCACGACACCTATAAATAGTATGAAACAGGGTAATAATATGAAGGGCAGGCTGATATTTACAGGAATATACGAAATTCAGGTGGGGCTAGGCTAAAGGTAGCGTAATACGCACCCTTTCTCAGATAAGAAATCCAGCCTGAGCCTGCATTCCTGTTTCTTGTTAGGTGTCCTATAAGGCTAGTGCCATGAAAGTAGTACGTCAAAACCCAACGCGTAAACCAGGTACAATATCAAGTCGTAGATACAGCAGTACACGTTGTAGAACCAAGCCCGCCATCATGTCGCACTATCTATTGTTACACGGGCAACACAAACCCACCGCAGCAGGCCTGTATCTGACGAGTACTTTGCTTGCCACGCACCAGGTTTTCCCTGGTTGTCGGACGTTACACGCGTCTTTCTGGTATGTGGTATGCTCGTACGTTCTGGTATGCTCGAACGTATGGCAGGCCGTGGAACTGGCTTGGTAATCAGCCTGCGTCCGAAACTGAGCTTGATGCGGTTTGGTATCTAGTTTATTACCTGATACTCGTGATGCTATCGCCAGACTCCTCCGCACCCTCCTCATGAATACACGAGTGCTATCGTAATCGTGGCGACGGCCTGGAAGACGGAACCCCCGTAACAAATAGTGAGCACACCCCAAACAAAAACGACACCGACAGTAACGACAACAACAACAGCACCAACACCACCACCACCACCAACAACAGAAGAAACAACAGCAGCAGCAGAAACTACAACCACCACCGCTACAACAGCTGCACCTGCACCTCCAGCGCGACAGGCAGCAGGAAACAGCAGCTTATAAGTCCAGGACTGCGCTCCGTCGTCGTTGGGTTGCCGCTTGCCCTACAGTCAACTCCTGTCGCCGCACTGGTTGTGTCCACGTCATACCCGCTCAGTAACCGACTTGGCAGGTAGTAGAATACAGCATTCCCGAACTGTGTTTTGGCGGCCACCGCTGCTGCTGCTGCTGCTGCTGCGAGGTTTATATGTTGGGTAGGGATATTCTCCGGCACACCCACGGGTGTCCTTCTCGGAAGTACATTAGTTTTTTTGCCTCGAACCGAATCGTGTGACCGACAGAGAGTGAGACGCGGGAACGTCCTCCATTTCCTCTTTGTTTCTATAACAAAGGGTATTTGCGAGCTACCAACTTTAGTTGGGAAGGAGTTCGATCGAAAGGCATGTAAATGATACTATTGACACCATCCAAGACCAACCAGCTCTACGAAACGTCCGCTAAACATTTGATAACAAAAGATATTTCAATGTTCTTTACTGGAAGAGCTTCGTACTTTACCCAAAAATCGAATTGTGGTTCCCTCTGCCCGACGAACAATCCCATGGACGTATTCTACGATAGAGGTGCAGCATATTTGTTTCTGAAGCTCATCACTGGAGGATATCTATGCCTCACCGAAGAGCTGACCTTGACCAAACTGGAAGTGCAATCCGAGGAACAAACCCGTGGCCCATCTATACAAAAATAAATAATTGCTAAAATAGAATGACATTCCGACGATTTTAGGTTAAGGATCCCCGTCATCCAAAGAAAACGTCTAAAAATGCTGCCTCTATCGTAAAACGCGTCCATGAGCTAGGTGTACACTAATATATTTGGAATTAGGGAAGACCAATGGGCCTCAAATTGTATTGGGTGGATCCCCCGTTGGCGGAGTTGGTCCCTCAAGACGCATTCCGCCCAGGCTTTGCCACAGCACATCTACCGTGCTTTCCCGGTTCCCGCTCACTTCGGCAGTGAAAATTTTATGTTGTGCGTAAGCAGCACAGCGGTACGCTAGTGTTTACATATCGATACGAGTTTCGGTTTCTTCTGGCAACGAAGACAGTGGAGGCAAAATAAAAATACAACAAGGTTCGCGTATTTTTGTTCCTCTCATATATAGATGTTGTGCATATCGTGTGCTTCGAAGTCGGAAATATATATTGTCTTGAAATAGTATGAATTAATTGTTAAGTTACGTGGTAAATAGTGTGTGCGCTCAAATAATGACAAACGAAAAGCGCTGCGAGGGCGACGGGTCATGCTCGCTCTAAAGCGTTCATCGCTTTGTTTTTTTTTCTTGTGTCAGTCGCGCCTGTTATGCACGATCTACTAGCAGACCTTCACCTGACGTTGGGATCACAGTCGACGGTAATGTGATATCACCTCCCAAACGAGTGGAATTAAATTAACAGCACCCATTGTAAATAATCTACGCAGAGACGAAATAAAGAAACTCTGTATGACATCTGGACAAACGGGAACATTTCCCATGCATAAGGCCAAATTGTACTCACCGTAACACATTAATACATCGTACATTGGCACGTAATTCAAGGCTTTCTTTAAGGGACTGGTTAACGTAAAGTAACCACGGTGTCGCCGTCGATAGAAAACGCAAGTGCTCGCATGTGTGAACTATATAAAGGCTGTGTGTTTTTATGTTGGACGATGTGTGTTTGATTACCGGAAGCGGGGTCGTGATTAGACCTCTTGCTCATCACCACACACAATAAAAGCTCAAGAACACCAAGATGGCCACAAGTCCGGAGCGTAGAGTCTCCTGATGCTGTACTGCTGTAGTTGTGCTGCTTCAATTTGGTGCCTGCACGGACGAGGGGCTGATTTCCACGAACACGGCAACAACGCGGATGCGGTCGTCGCTTTCCGTGCTTCGGTCCGCGGCTACATGGAAATGTTGCCCGCATTCGTTCTTAATTCCATTTGCCAAAGAAGGAAATTTTGCTAACACTGATTTTGAAGGCCACCAACATAGCCGTTGATGTGTATAGAAACATGGTATATATTGTACATTTAACCTCGTTTGGCACACCGACCGACAAACCATGATACACCATGGACCAGCCATCTGCATGTTCAATTTATTATCCGGAAACTTACAGATGGCCGTATCAAGGTATACAGGCTAGTTATTTGAAGCACGAAAGAGTACGGGGCTACCCCCTGATTATGTATTGCGTCATGGTTTCTTGTTCGTAGCGAAACGGGTAAGCAGCTAGCGGTGCGTACCAACACCTGCATCAAGAGGAGGGTATACGCGGTACGTTGTTTGTGAACCACGCTGGCAATCATTGTAGACGCACAGTGTGTTCGGTATAGCTATGATATACATGTGTCGATGAGCACAGGCTCGAATTCGCGTTCCGGTTTTGGTCGGCTGGCTATCCTGTACGAGGCCCCACCTTTAGATGGCACCGACAACACACGTACAGTTTCCCTAGATATTTAATCCTCTTTTTACTTGCACACGAAACAGCGTTCCCTTGGGGGCTTGTGGTGGGTCTTTTGTATTGTACATAATCCATCATAGAGGCCAATTCGGCAGATTCGACGGCTTTCTTTTAAGGCTTCCACCATCCGCACGAGTTGGCGTGCGGCAGGGCATCAAGAACTTGCACATGCTAGCGAATGCTGAGTTGTGCTTGCTGCTTTGGCACCTAGCAAACGAAGCGCAATGTTTTCAATGTACGTGTATTTGGCTGGTTGTAGCTATTGAGCTCGGTGCTACAAAGTAGAGCCATTGCTATCGCTCTGTTTTTAGAGCGAGAAGTCCGGCGACACGGTCGCTTTCAAAACATCATCTGCAAAGAACGGCTTGCTTGTAAAGATTTGTTTCTCTGTCCTATTATCCAACCCCCTTCAAACACACCGCAGTGGCCGCATTTTTCACTTACAGTACGCCGGTCTACGCTGTTTGGATAACGTTTCCGGTGGGTGTAATTATATATAGCGTAGCCTGCGGGCGTCGTTTTCTCGATATGTTCGGTTGGCACACTGAACTTTTTGCCTGTGCGTCCATTGAAGCACTTGAGTTGAGCAGCAACGTATTTTTTCGAGGACGCTCGGCGCGAGGAAATTGCGAGTAGAGAGACCATACGCGTAAATGTGTATTTTCTGCAGCGCTAGAAATCTGGGTAACCATTGACCTGACGTTTTCGGTCAAGCCCTCTCCCAAACAAAAATATTTGCCGTCGCGCTTGCGTGCTGAGCGGTTGTAAGACCTTACGGTTTATTTTGGTGGAAGAGAGAACCTAGTTATATGTCTACACTGATTTTTTTTACCGGGATATCCACAACAGTTGTCGTCGAACAAGCGACAAACTTGGTGTCTACGATCCATCTAATATTGATATATACCTAGCCTTCATGCCCACTTTTGTTCTTGAAAAAAAGTATATATCTGATGCCTGTATTCTTCGATGTTGTCATTTGTTTTTTACAGTTTTGGTGTTTTAACTAATTTGTCCCCACGGCTACATGCGATACACCATACTTGAAGCATTATGTTGGAACAACAGTAACACGCTGAGGTCGGCCCCCCTTGGCCACCTTCGCCAAGACCTCTAGGATGACGGCAACAGTCGCACACATCAATCCTGACACACGACGACATGCACTGTCGTTCTCGAGAGTAGCACGGCATGGGCAACAGCATCAACATTTGGATTGACGGCAGACAATGCCTTCCTGCATGGTTATACAAGGCGAAGGCACCTACGTTGTTCAACCCAGTACAACTGCTCCTGTAGAGGCTCCCTCTTCGAACTGTTACTTGGCCGAGCTCGCTGCAACCGCCTGCTACCTCCTTCGTGAATTTGGCAACTACCGTCGAATGAACTCCCGACCGAAACACCACGTGGGATACGCAAATGCGGTGGAAACATTGTTGATATCAGAGATGCAACACCTCGAGACCGCACCAATCAATGCAACGTTGCTCACTCCTACGCAAACAGCTACAAAACACAGCACGCCACTAAGCATCACCAAGAGGAAGAGAACAGCAGCCTGAAAGCATCGTGATATTGACGCCGTGATGTTCTTCGTTGTGACAAGAACTACGTCAAAGCCTGTCAGACGTAGTCATACAACAAGTGTATATCACGGTTTACGATTGTACGTACTTTGTATGTGTATACAGTATGATACACTCTAAGATACAAAAACACAATACATCATCAGGCACTCGTTGCAAGGATTATAGCAGCAGGGAAGCAATGCGCTGGATACACCTGGATGTTTATTTTCGATCTCGCCCTCCTCTGTCAGCCGAGCACAGTAGCAGGACTAGTAGTATTGTATGTATTTCAGGAACTCGTGTTTTGTGATTGACGGTGTAATACGTACTACAGTAATACGATTACTGTTCGTACGATACCAACCTTTTTTTGGTGGTACCCGACACCCTGCACTCCTGTAATTTATCAGCAACAAAGCACAACACGATGTAAGACATATCGACAAGAGTCTGGGGACGTCAACGGACAAGCAGTAATATGTTCACGCTGTAGTGATCTTCGTGAGAATGAACATATCCTCAAAGCCTATCAGCCTAACATATTAGTACATATACTCGTTGTCGTGCATACCTAACATGGTTTTATTCTGGAATGATTGGACCAAAGTCCATGTTTTTGCATACTATGCGTTTCGGAATATCGTTACGCTCGACGTTCGGTCTAAATCCCCCGGGAGTGATGCCCGTCTAAATAAACCACGCTGGCGATTCATACGTTGTATAAGTAGATCGTCCGAATCAATCGATATCCATAAAACGTCACGAACACTACTTTTAGCGTTGCTCGCATCTTTCACGTGTACCATGTGTGTTTTTTTTTTGCAGTGGTTTGTTCGATACACTCTTTTCTCGTACATGAAGTAAAGAGAGCGCGACATCTACGTGAATTTGTTAATAAGGGACAAATAGTAGTAGTCAGTAAAAACGCTGAATTATGATGAGCAAGTTGCATGAACCCCATTAACCTCTACGTACATATCTACAGTAGGTATGATGGGACGCGTGCTACCATAGAGGTAACTCTTTTTTTGAATAATATGTTCTAAATGACGGGGCTCCACAATCCAAGTCGTCGGAACGTCGTTCTTGATCCGAAATATGGGTTTGTTTGAAACCTAGGGCATGGGTCTGGCCGGATAATTGTACGTTCCGCCCATGACGAATACTCGTTCGGGGTGGGATATGTCGCCCCTCATTCGATATATCATACCTCGAAAACTAGGTGGTGCACGGTTACTATTGTGTAGCAGTGTGTCATTGTGGTACAGCGCGTCCGAAAAACCTGTGGACAAACGGCACATCGCGCCTGTTTCCGTCCCTGTGTCATCCTCGAGGTACTGATCATTGATGTTTTATAGTATTTTTCCTGTGTTCCTAAAATACGAGCGTTTCTGTTTGTCTCAACCCCTATATAGTCCTTTCTTTGCAAAGCTCCCTGTACCGGCCGTAACTCTTTGCTTAAACGTGTCCCTGCCACCGTGGGGGTGGGTGGGCCGCGCATTCCCTATATCTTATACAGCGACATTAAAATGCGATTGTGCTTCATGATATGGTACCCGCGGATTCACAGTTGGCTGGCCGGACCAGGGTGTATATAGAGCGTGTCGTTGTGTCCCTGCTGCGGCCTGACTCGCGCAGAACCCACCTTCAGCTGTCCATCTACTTACAGCCACTTTCTGTCGCGTCACAAAGCGTACATATGCAACGTCCTAAAACACTTTCTCCTACTACGGCCGGTGCTTTATTCGGCTTCTGTCATACGGTGTCGTTGCTAACAGCAGTGTCTTTCCATCTAAAACGCATGCTACAAAAGAATTCCCGTAGCACCTCGTATATACGATTATTTCGGTTGACTACCTCACCTAAACCCTAACGTGGTACTACCTAAAGCCAAAAACAATATCATGGCCAAGGTATACATTAATGCGCTATTTTGTTTAACACAATGGTAGCTTGCTGATAGTTGGCAACCCCGATGGTGTAGGAGCCCCGTCAATCAGACCCGGTCTGGCCATAACAGACCAGGTCACCTCTAGCGTACCAGGGTTCATAGCGCCAGCGTAAAGACTGCTGCTGCTATTCGCGGGGTTCTGGTGTTCAAGACACCTCAAACATTGTTAAGGAAACTACCAGATGCTTACTGGTAGTAGATGTGTACTCAATGTGTCTGCCAATACGAAGTGTTCACCCGAGACTGCGCACAAATCACGACCGGCAAGGCATATATGTAAATAGAAACTCGGATAATATTTGTACTGGAAAATGTGGGCCTGAGGGTCGAGTGGCCGAGGTGATTCAACGCCAGCATTTTATTATATATGTCGGGTGGGTGTAGCTGATGCATACCAGAAGGAGCTGCACCGGGGTGTTGCATGTATATTAAACGCAAAATGCAAACGTATGTGTGCCGAAAGAGACCACCGTAGAGTGTATGCTTTAGCTATTCATATGTTGTAGTTTTATTCGAGAGCAAGTAACATAATATCCGTGGATCAAGCTTACGGCATAGGGGTGGCTTTGGGGGCTTTTCGGCTTTACTTTGTCTTTTTTGGTCTCGCGATATTCGCGCCCATGAGAAAGTGTTGTTCCGCTGCGCTAGCAGTGTTTTGGACAGTTGGGTCGTGAGTCGGGGTCGGAGACTAGGCGCGGGGTTGACTAAGGAGGTACCCCTTCCGCCGTATCCAACGTCTGGGGATTTTCACAAACAGCCGAAACAATGCTTGTACTTGTTTAAATTCTTAAGGTGGTTCGCTTTTTGGTTCGTGCGTCTACATATACAACATACAGTTGGTTTCGGGGTTCGAAATCGCGCACGGCAAGCGGTGAAGCCATACTCATATGAAACGAGGCCGCAACCAATTACTTGGTATCTCGCTCTCCTGACCGACTTTGAACACAAACATTCGGACTGGGAGGTGATCTGGGTGAAATGCATGCGGCATGCGGGCACTCGAACGAGCTGCCTATGTTCTGAAATCAATTGGGAATATCACGGTTCGCCGACTTGCTGCTGGATAGTCCCTCTATACTCCATTTGTTACGGCCGGTGTTTTTTAAGGCAGGTGTGTTATTGCTCATCTCTACAATTGCTCGCTGTATTTACGTCCTGTCTGACTTTGCCTGACAGGCATATCAAGAACGGAAGCCGCCGTGTGAATGGGGCCCTGCTTGCACAAATCCTGCAACAAGCAGTCTAGGTTCAACTTTGCCGGCTATACGGTACCGGTATACTGCCAACGCCACGCTGATGACGACATGCTCGACGTCCGCCCCGGCGGGCAGTGTTCGTATCATCTCTGCACCCAACACCCAACCTTCAATTTTGAGGAATCGAGGACGGCTATGTACTGCAAAGCCCACGCACAGGACGCGTTCACGGAAACAGATGCCGACATGACTCTTGCACCAAGATACCTAGCTTCAGTGTGGGAGGCAGCAAAGGGGCGCTGTACTGCAGGGATCATGCTGAAGACGGCATGATTAACGTTATCGGCAAGCTTTGCCTGCATGCCTTATGCACGAAGCATTCAACTCACGGTATACAGAGCAGCAGAGAGGCGTTGTGCTGCAAGGATCATGCCGAGGACGGCATGGTTGCTATTCGCACCAGGGGCTGCCCGCATGACTTTTGCACGACAATACCGAGCTTCAATGTCGAGGGCAGCACGAAGAGGGTTTTCTGCAGAAATCACGTCGACAAGAGCATGGTGAACGTCAGTATCAAGCATTGCTCGCATGACTCCTGCACGAAGCGACCATTCTTCAATGTCGAGGACAGCACGACGGGTTTCTTAGGCAAGAACCACGCCAAAACCGCCATGGTGTACGTTGGTAGCAAGAAGCAGAAGTCTTGCTCGCCCGACTCCTGCCATAAGCGACCAAACTTCAATGTCCAGGGCAGCACAACGGGTGTTTTCTGCAAGAACCACGCTAAAACGGGCATGGTGAACGTATGTAGCAACACGCCTTGCTCGCACGACTCCTGCCCGAAGCGAGCAAACTTCAATGTCGAGG
>JBBMKB010100283.1:0-22212 GCA_037833945.1 Alaria marginata | reverse complement strand
CGGGTCAGCTGACCCGATCCGACCCGACCCGTAAAGTTTCATCATCGGTCGGGATGAGGTTATGCAGCCAAGGCCCTTTGGTTTCTACTACCACTCTTTACTCCACCTAAACCCCTACCGGCGTGCGTTGGTCCCAGTTTGGTGGGAGCCCAAAACCAGTTGGAAGGAGGTGGTATAGGGATGGCGAATATGGAAATGATGTGGACTGCTTGCTATGCTTGACCTTTTTTTCGACCGGTTGGTTAGTGTTTTCCATAAACCTGTTGGTTTCGCGTAGGGCAGTTCGGATGTTTTTAGATACATATATATTGTGATAATACCGTTACGGGGAGGGCAAAGGGTGGGGGGGTTGACCACAGCCTTAGATCGTATACGAAGTACATGAATACCAGGTAGGAGCTACTGCACGAATTGGTGCTAGGCCTACAGATGTGATGGGAGCGGCGAGGTAGGGAGGGGGGGGGCGGGGGTTGAATATATATATATATATAGTTTGTACACTCGTGCAGTCTGTGGCAAGTTTAACGCCAAGAGCAGAGCCGTCGCCGAAGTCGTCTCTCCAACGACAAACCCACGCGATATGTTTCTCCCTCTAGACCTTCTTCAGGCAGCGGTCATTCAACCAAGCCTGACGGGCCCAAGCTGCCCCAGAGCTCTCTGGCCCCCCTTCGGGCGAGCTTACAGCTCCTTTGTACCACTCTTTACAGCTGTTATAGGCACCGCTCCTACGCAGCTATAGGCTATAGGTCGACTCACAGCAGTATAGTTTTGAAACACTGCTATGGAAAGCCTTGTATCAGGCGGGTGGAGGGGGTGGCTCTCTACCGCCCCCTAGAAATGATGTTACACTTGTTATTTGTTGCTATTGAAGGCCCACAAGAAGGAGTATAGTTCTATCGAATGCCTTGTATCAAGCAGCGGGCGGATTGCTCTCTAAGAGATTGCGGGCATCTTCCATCCCTCCATACACAGTGTTTGTCGTTGACGCGAAGATTTGGAATCTAAACAAAAACTTGCAAGTCAATGTGTACATAGCTCCCACGCTATGATCGGCCACGGGTCGCTACTAAAGTAGCGAATTTACGGCTGTTCAATCCTACCGACTAGCTGAGGCAATGTAGAACTCCTGCACTGTGACGGTCTACGCCGGGTGTATGTCCATGGTACGACACTTACTCGGTAGGCATTGCGAGGTTTGTCGGATGCTAGCAACTATCGAGTGATAGCTTCAACACTGATTTCAACATCAACCATGCTCTCTCCCTTCCGCCCCCCTCCTGATTATCCGTAGAGTGCTCGGACGCAAGCCACTGCTCCGGCGATGACATCTGCTGCCCTGAAGACAACTCGTGTGGACCGCCGGGCATTAAAGATCCCTCAGCCTGCGGTGAGCACCGTCGATCGTGGACAACGTGTATTACCGATAACGTCACCTGTAGCTGTGGTGTAGGTATTTGCAGCCACATCTCACTACTGGACGATAGCGAGGTCGAATCTGTGCGATTAGAACGTGTATCTATATAATAAAAAATAAAAATTCACTTCAGCTGTGAGATCGAACTTCGGTCGAAACTCATCTTTGCAAGCTGTGTGTGATACTTCGATCGCTCGTATTACTGGGTGTGTATGTCCTTATGAAATATATTGGTCGGCGACTCCCCTTAGTGCTAGCGAGTACCAGGGTCAACAGGATGATGCTAATCAATCTGTGCGCGGAAACTATAAAACCCGTTTTGAGGGGGACAAAATCTGACGACTGTGGAACACGATATATACCTGGTAGTCGTAACATCGGTAATGGGGATGGCAGTTTTTGTTTTAGATTGTACAAATTAACAGGAGTACTGCACGAAAAGGTGCTAGGTCTAAAGGGATGATGGGGGAGGCGGGGGGTGGATGTATTGTCATTATCCCGCCGGGTGGTAGTGGTTATTGCGATGGTAGAGTATGGAATTCCGACATTATACAATTTTTGCGGTGTTGTACGAGTGCTAGGACTGAAAACACGGCGAGCGATAATAGGTTGTGAACACGCGCGTACTTCTACGGGAGGAGTGTTGTCTTTTAAGCGTAGAATATTCCCTAACGTCAACCTACTCCTTACTCTGTGTTGGTAATCTCCCTCTAAGGTGACCCGCACATGACGGGTTTCCTCGGTCAGAAGTTCGACTTCACAGGCGAAGATGGTGCGTGGTACGCTCTCATCTCAGACCTACCAGCACTACACCTGAACATGCGAGTGACAGCACCTGTTCCCTCCATGCCGGAGATAACCTACATCACCGGCCTGGCTGTTACAACCACCGACAAAGACGATTTCGAGCACACCATCGTCATCTCGGTAGCCGATCCCCACACGCTTGTCAGCTCCTGCCCTGCAGGGGTTTCACCTTGCCTTGCCGACGGCAGTCTGCACGTGGTGGCCGACGGGGAGGAAGTCCTCGTTTCACCCGGCACTGCTACGTTAGCTCCAGACATCGCAGTTTCCTCGCTTAATATTCCTGGGGCATGCAGGTCCTTCGGGTTTGAGAAGTACTGGGAGCTCAAGCAGCTGGAACAGGCGCAACACGGCCGCCACATGCTTGAGAATCGAATGCAGGATATGGCCGATTGGATCCTGGGTGATCCCACCGCGACCAACATGGAGGAATGCGCCGAGTACGTCGCTCGCACCGCCATTGCAACGGACGGTAACGACCTGTTTGCTCACCAGTCGGAGCACGCGTCCTTTCAGATTGTGACACCCACTTGTACGATCCGCTTGAGCCACGGCAGGCTGCACCAGCTTCCCATGCGCGACCCCACGGACGAGTTTGACATCCCGGATCATCTGACCTGGCAAATGAACCTGGGGCTCGACTATCACAGCGTTAGCCCTGACGCTAAGGGCGTACTAGGTGAAACGTTGGTACCCACTCGTGACGCCAGCGGTAACCCGATCATGCACGGCCTGGAATCCATCCGCGGGACGCAGGAAGAATGTGAGTATAACGGTTAAGTGAGTGTAGCAACTTCACCTGTCACTTGCGTAAATAATACATACAGGTATGATATTTGAACAGCAATGATGCTCATTATTGTAAGCCTTCGTGCAGACGACTTCTTCTCTGGTATTCGAATTGTCTTAGAGGGTTTACCAACATCGTTGTTAGGCGAGAGAACGGGCTCGATGCTGAACTTCCGTTAGCACACCAAATTATCTGTCTACTCCACCGACGTCCACCGTCGATAATGTTTCAGTCCGTCTTCGATACGATTGTCCATTTTAAATGTTCTCCGCTTGTAATTTAGATCCACACAACACTTGGTTACGTCTACTGCACGCGTTGATCAACCAAGTGAGTTTTCATCACCGATAGTACATTCTATTGAACGTTCCTTCCGCGTTGGTGGCGTAAATTTCTGCAGTACTCACCGTAGGAACCTCGGTGTCTCGACTATCACAATATGCGGCGTGATTGGATGAAGGTGGATGGTAACATTCACGTCAGTTAGTTGTCTTGATCTACCCTCCGTGCATAGTATTCACCTGTGGATCGTACGCAAAGTGAAGGAACACGTCGCTCGAGATCTGACGTTTCTTCTCCTCCTGCAAACTTGCTGTCACGTCGTTTTGATTCGCAGACCGCGTCGGGGGGCCCCTGGGGGTTTCCTTTGCCCAGGACTAGAGCCTGAGCGTTGAAAGTGCTTCGAGTATGCCGTGCGCGTTTTCACTTAAGGTATTTTAGTGTACGTGGGCTGCCAATAAATAACAACGTGCATCAGGTATCATTTAATACCGTGCAGGCGCACGTGCTTTGGAGTGGTTTGGGTGAATCCGAAGTGTCGCGGCTTATATAGTTGCAGGATAGTTTTCGATGACAGTCCAACCTGGACACTTTCTCGCACAGGGCTCCCGTCCTTCATCGGTAGCCTCCGGGATAGGTAGGGGAACGCCCTCGTGGCTACGCACGTGGGTAAATGCAGTCCAGTGGTATACCCCAGTGTCCAAGCATTCCGTATTCCGTAAGTTGGAAGACGCGTTCTAAGGTAGAGTCGGCACTTTTGAGGCGATTTGCAAAGTTTAACTGACCTCCTCAGCTGAGAAAAACCTGATATCATACCCGTGGAATCCATCACGTGTCGTGGACACGGTGCAGGTTTTGTGTTCGGACTGCCGTTGCTAATGGAGATGCTCGTTTCGTTGGATTGACCTTCGCTGGTCGTTCGTACGCAGCTTGACGCCCCTTCAAGGAATGGATCTACCTGTTCTACCCGATATCGTTTTTTTACATTACCTACTGGTAATATCGTCAATATCCGGGGTGTAAACGGACTCATCCCCGGGCGTTCGTACGGACACGGTATGTGCCTGATAAATTAGGTTTTTAATTTTTATATATTTGTCTCCATTCTACCGGTACCCCGATGACCGCGTTGTGACGCCAGGTGTGTTTTGTTTTAGTAATCTGAGCGTAGTTCTGCCCGTGCACGTCAGGCTGTATCGATGTTTGCGAATCTTTAGCGACATTTGCGCATATTTTGGGCAATGCGCGATTTCGTGGGACATTATACCAGGTGTTTTTATGCGCGGCGTGAAGCATCTCGGGTGTTGAGCCTACTCGAGTACTATTGCGTGTCGTGAATGGCGTCGTTTGGCGTACTGCGGGATGTGGGCGGCATTGGAGCAGAATAATGTACATTCGTTGACCGCTGTGTGGGCTTTGAGGTATTAACGAGTATGTTTGCGCACCATGCGCCTTGAGCGGCAAAGACTTAGCGGGATATTGAAGGAGGACTTCTATGTGCGTTCAGCAGTGTTTTCAGCGCTAGTTTACATGCCTTGGTCACACTGTTGGTTTTTGATGCGCGTTCACTCATTTTGGGGGTGTACTAAGGACATGTCCCAGTAACAGGGATAGTGTTGGCTGTTGACGGTATAAATGTCGTGGAGTCCTGCTGGGCATTGAAACCATTCAACGTGTCGGAGACACGTTTGATGAATAATGGAATGAAGGGGGAGGTACATATAATGCATATTGTTGGAGTATTGCGAGCAAGGTTATTCACGGTTTTTCAAGCGTTTCGGCCGGCGTACTAGAATAGGGATGGGATGAAGCCTGATCTCGCGGTTGCACTGCTTGCAGCAGCCTACGACTCGTTCAAGTCCGGTGGAGGTATAGGATGAACGTCAACCTCGTGGATGCACTGCTTGTGGCGGCGTACGAATCGTTCAAGGACGGGTGCTACGATAGAAGTAACACTTTTTGACTTTTTTGTTTCTGAATGACGGGTATCCTTAACCCAAAATCGTCGGAAACTCCTTGTTTTTCAGTCCGTTTTTTTTGTGTACCTAGGCCATATGGGTTTGTTTATCGGGTTGCACTTGTAGTTCACTCAGAATCAGTTGGTGGGTTAGGTTCAGAGCGTCTTCGAGCGAAGATCGCCAGAAAAAAACGGGCGCACCTCTATCGTGGCATGTGTCCAAGGCGGGGCCTCTCTTGAAGAGTAGCGCGTGGACCGCGGAAGGCGAAATGGCATTGATAGCTGGAGGACCCGGGGTGAACAAAGGGGAGTCGGGCGTTTGCTTGCCGATTGATTTTCCTTTTGACGTAGAACCGCTCCCGCAGTCCGTAGCTGGCTTAAGGCGATCGATGCATAAAGCGGCGTGGCACGAAGCCACGAAACTACAATTTGACGGTCATAAAACGACCGGAACGTCCAAACCCGCGATACCGCCTAAGGGGCGGAAACCTGTAGGAGCAAGGTAGGTGTTTTCCCGCAAAAAACATAATGACGGCTTGAAGCGAAGCTAATGGCTGGACTTTGCGGCTGAGAGGTGAAGCTAGGTGGAGAACGTTGACTACTTTGAGACGTTCTTGTCATCTCCCATTTTAGCGTCTGTTCGAATTCTGGCGGCTGTTGCAAATGAGAAGAGATTGGAACAATATTAAATTTAGACGCCGGGCAACCGTTTGATCGCGGGAAACTTGACTACAAGGAACTATATTACATTTAGACGCCGGGCAACCTTTTGATCGCGCGAAACTTGACTACAAACAAGATGTAAACTTACCCGATGGATGTGGTGATATATCAGATAAGACGATTCGTCCCCAACACATCACTGTATGGCCTAAACCGGAACGGACGGTTGTGGGCCGGGCTACTGGTAGAAACAGTGCTCAAGTATGGCATGGGGCAGTCTAGGTGTGATCCGTGAGCTTTTCGCTTGGTCGTGGACGGCAATGCCGAACGAATCCTGGCCGTTCAGAGTCATCCCACGGTACGGGCTGCACGTTTTGAGGTCAAAAGCTCCTGACCGGTTGAGCTCCTGAAGTGAGGAACTACCGGCTGGTATCGCCTTTTAACGATTGCATTTGTTCTTGGGACTAGCGGATACAAATTTTGATCGGGTTGCGCGAACATAAATCTTCGAAGTCATGTTTCGGGTGAGATATGGAGCTCTTCATGTCAGGAGCTCAGAAGCTTACCTACCCGTGCGGGATGACTCTTCATGTAGATGACATCGTGATTGTAGGCTCGGACGAGACGGGTATTGGTTTTCATGCCGCGTTAGTTGAGAAATTCCCCACGAACAACCTCGGATAATAATCTTGGTACACAGGTTGCGCTTTTGAACGCGACTGGGAACTAAGAACGTTGGAAATTACGCAGAAGGCGGTCATTGAGAGTATACTGAATCGATTTGGCATTACCCTTGTCGTCGTCTAACATTCCCGCAACCACCAGCGTTGAACTAGGCCCGAAAATGGACGGCGAATTGAGCCCAAACGTACTTCGTTTGTTATTTATATATGCTAAACCACTGAGCCACTCATTCAGGTCTGGCTAAGTAACTACAGTAAGTTGTTTAGCCTTTGAAACAAACGCCGACGGCCTAAAACACAAACGATTACTTTAGTAAACCGCAAATGGTGTCTCAACTACTTTGTACTGTGGATACTACAAAACAGATTGTAAACCCTCAGTTGGGGAGGAGCCCCGTCGGTCAGAAGTAGTTAGACGAGCAGGTAGGTGCTACCTTTCTGTGCCACGCCTCTGAATCGTACCTGGACGTACTCGTTGGAGACAGATGCTGCACCAAGAAACACGACCTCTACGCGGCGGCGGCGGCGGCGTGAGCTGCCGATCGGCCTCCAAGGTATATTGTTAAGGATGGTGCTGGGCAAGAGGAGGCAAACACAAAACCTAAATACACAAAACCATGGTGGCTGAGCTGTTGCGTTGGCACGACTTAGGCGACCAACTAGCCCGCATCATAGTTCTATCAAGCGATGAAAGTTATTGGTATTCTTCTGGAACGCCCGACTCATCGACGTATTGGATTCGCTTGCTCGTAAACAGGCTCGTTGAATGCGAAACTCTTCGTTATACAATTCAAGCTGTACACTGTGCTGTTTTATGAAATTTCTGCAAGGGTCTTCGCTGGGGATCACGCTTTGTCTAGTATTATTGTAGCACGTGTTTATGATGCACGTTGGAAGAAGGGGGGAGCGTAGCGCCCCCCCCTCCTCTTGCCCTCACACCTTCTTTACTTTGTATTAAGCCACGCCCAGTGTGCCCGGGGATGTGTGTGTGAGCCGGATACCCCAGGGATATTTCGTGACAAGCCCAACAACATGTATACAAAGTATAAAAGGAAGCATGAAACGACCCTCACCTGATACACGGGTATGGTGTGCTCGTCATATAGCTTATCGCGGAGATTCGGTGAGGAGTCCCAAGCAGTAGTGGTTGCACCTCTTCCGGAGCATTCGTCTGTTGCCTATTCTACAAACTTGACAGAGCTCACATGAACATAGTCAGTCGTGGTACAGTATAGGAGAACTTGAGCGTTTTCGTATATTTGTGTTGGAGTTCATCCCATACACAATGGATCTCCGCAGTAGATAGGAAAGTCATGGTGTCTTGTGGGGAAACAGCGTCTACTTCTTAAGTCGAAAATTTAAAGTGTGCTGGTTTGCTATTAGTCTAATGAAAAGTATTGTACTTTATGTACGAAACGTCTAAAACATGAGTGGGCGATAGATAGGTACGAAGTCCGTACTGTAGATATGCTCTATTTCGAAAGGTAGGACATGGTGTCAACGAGTTCGTACTAAGCTGCTTAGCAGGGAGGATAAAACAGAAACAGCCCCCAAAAAGCTCATTCTCGAAGGCATTACTATCGAAGCTTTTTTTCCCCACATTATTTAAATCTTGGAATTATTTCGGGGTTTCTTTGGAAATCAATATTGTATTCTAATGTGGAACGACTAGACTCTTTCGACAAAGAAAGCAAGCTTCGATAAAAATGGCCCGAAGAGAACGGTAGTTTAAAACAAACTCAGCGGGTGTTCAAAGAGGTGTATGTGGATATTCCTTCCTACATCATTTATATCTGACGGCCAGCTCACGACGTCTTCCGCGTGGAAAACGACTTTGATGCCAGTCCCACGCACTGAACGAAGAAATGTAGCAAATACCGGTACGAATAAACTAGAAGTATAGATCCTATCTATGGTATAGACACATCCATACATCTGCACAAAGATCCTTTGGGAACAGCATACTACGAGTGGGTGAGTACCGTACCCGGTATCGTATAAAATCGTACCTACACCCGTTCACCGGCGAAACAAAAACGACGGTTGCAGCTTGTCGTACCAATAAATTAAATCCGAGTACGAAGATACTAAACATACCACACCGTATATCGCATACCCATGGTTACTGCCCCCGAGACCACCTATCTCGGCCAACGATCCTCAACGATTTTCACAGCCTGCACTCCTTCTAGGATGCCACTGGACTAACCGTCCGTGCTGGAACTTCATACTACGAATAAGTACTTCACCAGGTATCATATCAAATCGTACCTATACCCGTTCGCCCGATAAGCACAAACGGCGGTTACTGGATTTAAGCACCAAGATACGAAATCCGAGTACAAATATACTCAACACACCAGACTGTGACACGTCGCATACCCATCGTTTACAGCCCCCGAGCCCTCCTTTCTCGGTCAACGATTATCAACGATCCTCACGGCCTGCACTCCCTATAGGATGCCACGGGTATCCGAGTACAAATATACTAAATGCACCAGACCGTACCACCCATACCCATGGTAACTGCCCCCGAGTCCTCCTACCTCGGTCAACGATCCTCAACGATCCTCACGGCCTGTACTCATGCTAGGGTGCCATGGGTACTGGACAAACCGTCCTTGCTGGGACTCCATAATACGAATGAATATTTCACCATGTTTCATATTAAATCGTGCCTATACCCGTTCGCCTGAAAAACACAAACGACGGTTACAGGATTTAGGCACCAAGATACGAAATCCGAGTATAAAGGTACTAAACACACCAGACAGTACATCGCACACCCATGGTCACTGCCCCCGAGCCCTCCCACTTCGGTCAACGATCCTCAACGATCCTCACGGCCTGCACTCCTTCTAGGATGCCACGGGTACTGGACTCACCGTCCGAGCTGGAACTCCATACTGCGAATGAGCACTTCACCACGTACGTGTCATATCAAATCGGACCTATACCCGTTCGCCGGATAAACCCAAACGACGGTTACTGGATATAGGAACAAAGATACGAAATCCGAGTACAAATATACCGAACACACCAGACCGTACATCGCATACCCATGGCTACTGCCCCCGAGCCCTCCTACCTCGGTCAACGATCCTCAACGATCCTCACGGCCTGCACTCCTTCTAGAATCCCACGGTTACTGGACTAACCGTCCGTGCTGGAACTTCATACTACGAGTGAGTACTTCACCAGGTATCATATCAAATCGTACCTATACCGGTTCGTTTGGCACCTCGACGATGAAAGCCTTCAGGCCATCTGAGCATGGCTGTCCGTTGGACAATAATAGTCGTGGGAGACTAGCACGCATTTGTTGGTAGTCAACTCGGGCTGCAGGGATGATGATGATGGAAGGACGAAGGCTACCGTAAGGGGGGGGGCTATTTTGGGGTGTTTTTAATGTAATTGGCTCAGAGCCCCTCGCGAGAGTGTCTGCCGTATTCGTTTGCAAGTGGTGTGTGTTTTTGGTAACATTCACGGTACGCGCCACCACGGAACTATCTGCTACGCTAGCACATTTTAGAGAGGGAAAGGACCGTTCGCGTAATAATAATTGCCTTAATACGCTATTAATAGTGGAAATTGAGCTACTCTCTCCCTGTGATAGTTCTAGTCTAAGACGGTAGCTGTGCCCAATACTTGTCGGGCACTCGCCGGCCGAGACAATACATGTCACTATGGCTTTGCTACATAGAATTGGGATACGCGGGTATGAAATAACTGCAGTTTTTCTGCCTCTTACGGCAACGTTTTTGTTGTGCCGCATCCGTACTCGGGCCGTCAACCATGTGAGACTGGCTTCGGTAGTGGTGCATCTGGAGCTTGTGAGGCTCCTGATGGTAAGAGGTGATATGTACTTCGACTTTGATCAAACACTCATGGGCAACCGAGTGGTCGTACATCGACGAAGGTATATACAGCGAATAACATGTAAAACAAACCAAATGTCTTCCAAACTATAATACGATTCAGCGACGCCACATGTCACAGTTCGAATTCTACTCAACTTGTGGTCTTGCACACTGCGGTGGCAAGGCTTTCGCGGTGTACTTTGACAGTTCAAGCTGAGCGTCTTCTTAACCTATCTCGCCTATTAAAAGGCCGAAATCAACGCGTGCTACGGTGGAGGTGCACCATTAGTATTTGCCTTCCGAGGTCCCTCACTTGAGGAGCTGTGAACCCCACCCAGATGCTTATGCGGAGTGAACTGGGAAGTTCAACCCGACGAACGAAACAAACCCATGGCCTAGGTACACAAACAGCATTAATATTGCAAAACAACAATGACGTTCCGAAGATTGTTTGGTTAAGCAGTGCCGTCATTCACAAATAATTTTGGCTATCCTTATCGTAGCACGCGTCAAACGCCAAGTATTCGGTACCCGTCGCATGTTGTGTCAATTATCTGGGCGACATCAATAACCCCACCCATCCAACGTGTCTCGAACCCAAAGCATCTCAGATATACCCGTCACATCCCGACCACAGATTCTAGAACAAACAGTTAAACAATCAATCGCGTTAGAACTCGTTAGGCCTACACGACTAGTTGGCACTGACACGAGCGAAGGGCGAATACAACTAATCGGGTCGACTACGTGGCGCACAGTAAAATACCGGTATCAAACAACGGCTGAATGTCATTGTACGAGTTTAACGGCTTGTCGTCCAGCAGACTGTAACGGCGACGTTTGATTGCGTTATGTGCTCTGGCAGTTCAACGCGGGCTTCTTCTTCGTTTCGGTTCGCGAACCAACGGCTGCAATCGCCACGTTGTGTCAGCTAGTGGTATCTTGCCAATGCTCGCGGCGACACCAACAAACTCAACACCACCAAACTCCACTCGGACCCATTAAACCCCAAAATATGTCGTGAACTCCCCTAACAGACATCTACGATGAGCCATTTTACCAATCTCCGTACAATCCATGCAGCTACACATAGTCGACCCGTGATGCGAGCAAGCATCAAACCCCTCCAATCGGTCGGACTGCGCCGCGAACACCGTGTGCAAAAGCAAACTTGAACCCCAGAATTTTGCGCGGTTGGAACCACTTGTAGTCTGGTGGACCGCAGCGGCAACGTTAGCGCGATGTGCTCCGGCCATTAAACCCCCGGCTTCTACTTCATCTCGATCCTGAACTAACAACTCTAACCACCATATTGTGCAAACCCGTCGTGAGTTGTCAATGCCCAGGGCGAGAACAGCAGCCCCGCACCCACAACACTTCCCTCGGGGGCCCAACAACCCAAATATATTGTGAACTCCCCGAACACATATTCTCGATGAACCTGTACCTATCTCTGTAGAAGACATACAGTTAACCCCTAGTCGCTCGTGACGCGAATATCCAACACATCCTCCCAAATCGCGTATACTGCATCAAGTAGTGGGCACTGTATGAACCAACAACCGACGCCTGGTTGAAGGTCATTGTTCGATTTCTAGAATGTATCGTCCGGCAGAGTGTAATGGCAACGTCTGCGGCATGTGCTCGGCCAATTCAACCCCGGTTTCTCCGGCTTGATCGCGAACTAACGACTGCGAACGCCTATCTCTGTTAGCTTGTCGTGTCTCCTCAACCCTCACGGCGACGGCAACTCCACAAGCAAACAGAATCATGCAAATCCCAATACCGATATCCTTCGCCGAGGAATACGCTGGATTTTGCCTATTGATCTTTGGTACCTTCTTGACGGGTTCCTCGTTCCTTCGATCTTCCGCCCGGACAAGGGCCATCCTGTCATACTTTGTTCGGGGACCCCCGGTGCAGCCACATGACATGTGGAGCTCGTGTGCGTCCGGAGTTACTGCTCCGGTTCCTGGCTTCGAGAATTTACCTGCAACTTCGTCGTTGGCCCATTTGACGTGTAGGAGGAGTGGGGCGGTGGTAAGTCAATGTTTCGGCGTCATCAGTGCGAAGCGCAGTAGCACGAACATCGAGGCATGCTACGATACAGGTGCGATTCAGGCGTCGAAGGCTTAAGGTGCTCAGTACCTTACCGGTGACTGGTCTTGGGGGAAAGGTCAAGGTGCTAGACCGATCATGAGTCTTGCGACCTGGCGGGCACAGCGAGCACTTTCGTGTAACCCAATCAGCGCCTATGGCTACGATATAGGTAGCGCGTTTGGGCTATCTATCTTGTTGTCCGAGTGGCGGGGCTCCTCATGTCAAATTCTTCGGAAGCCATTCTTGTTTTTCTGTATACCGCTGGTACTTTATTTGCATACCTCGGCAATCATGGGTTTATTGATCGGGTCGCACTATCGGATCGCATTTTTGGTTTTTGGGTAACGCATAGAGTAGAGCTCCTCAAGCGAGGAAGGAGCCTCAAACACAAAATGGTGAACCTCTACCGTATAGCATATGTCTACTGCCTAGCACCCATCATCGTATATCAGTGATATTGTGTACAGTAGTTCTTCAGTGGAGGATCTCTTTCGATCATAATGGTTTTGGCCTGAACGTGGTAGTATACACCCCTATCGTAGCACGCGTCGTTGATTCAACAAGTTTATGTGTGTGAGGGGGCAGGGGGGGAGTGTCATTTGACCATTGACCACGCATCGCGTTCGAGACGGGGCACCGTTCCTACTCCTTATGGAGACACCTCCAACATTTGGGCGCTCAGAACGTTTCTTCCATATATTAAATTCAAAACAATTGCATGCATAATCCCCTTCTTGTTTGGCCGTCTGTTGCCACCACCTATCTCCTAACATAGCTGTCGTTATCTCGCTACTACCTAATGTACCAAACTCCTCCATGTCACATCCGTCAATTTTCCTCATCTCCTCCTCTAACTCATTGCGTTCCTGCTTGTACAGTTCGCATTCTGCTACTATGCGGGTTCTACTCTCGTCTGCGTTGCCACACGGGCAGCTCTGTGCACCTTTTTCCTCCTCCAGCCGACTACTGGTATACCTCTTTCTTCTTTCTGGCAGGTCCAAGGTTCCTACACGAAAACACAGTTTCAGCGTTTTTGCGTAGTCCATTGGATCATGCAGATATGTTTTCAGTCCTATCGCTTATTTTAACCTCCCGTCAATCTCTAAATTTTCTTCTTCATTCACCTTCTGTCTTAGCGCTAGCCCTCCCCTCACTTCTATAATATATTACACTTCTGCCTTGTAGCCCCCAAACTTGTCTATGGACAGTTTTCTTCTTGGTTTCCTCCTAGATCATTCCATACTTGGTCGACTACGTTATCCCACCTTACTCCAGCTCGCCCTTTTATTACTTTCTTTTATACAGCCCTATCAGATATTGCCGAAAACGACAACCCTGGTACTAGCTAGCACTAAGGGGAGCCGCCAACCTATATATTTCATGAGGACATACACAACCAGTAATACGCGCGATCGGAGTATCACACACAGCTTGCAAAGATGAGTTTCGACCAAATTTTCGATCTCACAGCTGAAGTGTATTTTTAATTTTAATAACATTGCTGACAACCTCTTTTTTGACATTTTCCATACGTTGTATTACCATTTCAGCGTTCTTTTTTGACATTTTCCATACGTTGTATTACCATTTCAGCGTTCTTACGTCTCTATTCGTTTTTAGTGGGCACATTTCCAGTTCTGCTCTTAGTACTGTATTACTCGTCGTATTTGGGCATCCAACTACTTTTTCGGCTGCCGTCAACTGTACTGTTTCCAATCGGTGTACGTACGAACTTTGCGTTCCGTTCCCATACTTCTCCTGCATATTCTAGCTTAGGTACAATCACATTCATCAGAATACTTATTCTAGTCCTAGTATCAAGGTGCGGGTCTGTTAATATCCCATCCATCTTACCTACGTTTGCCATATCCTTTGCTATTACTTTTGGTATGTGTGCATTCCAAGAGCAGTCTTTTGAGACCTCTACGCCAAGGTATGTATACTGGTCTACGATCGGTAATTCATCTTCTCCCCACTTCCATTCGAATGCTACCGGATTCTCCTTATCTTCGTTACATACAACAACCGCGCACGTTTTTACGTTCGAGCTGCGGAGCGGGGAGGGGGTGGCATTCATCTCCTTTTCAAAGTTGGGTGCTTCAGTTGCCGTGCCCCCGCTGTAGATGCACCACCGACGCAGACGCCTTCCCCAAACCAATTCGTCCCCGACGTATGGAACTATCCTTGGTGAGTCATCCCACGGTAGGGGTTACTCTTTTGGGGGTCACAATCCTGACCGGTTGAGCTCCTGTATAGTGAGGAACTACCGGTTGGTGTGATCATTTTACGAGCGGATTTGTTTCAACTAGCGCATAGAAATGTTGATCGGGTTGCGAGAACGAAAATCGTAGAAGTCGTTTTGGGTGAGATATTGAGCTCCTCGTGTCAGGAGCTCAGGGACTTATTGCTGCACCCCTACCGTGGCATGCCTCTGGTTATGATTAGTAGTATGTGATCCCTCGTAAGACGCGTGCTGCACTATAGGGTGTACCGTTGTTTGGCTCAAACCTTTTCTAAACGACGAAACTTCTTAGTCCAAAACCGTCGGTGTGTCATTTTGGAGTTTATATTTGTAATTGTTTTGTACATCTAACTGCAGTACTGTACGGTAGGCCATCGAATGGTTTGTCGGATTGCTCTTTCCTTTTCCTCAAAGTCGTTTTTTTTTGTGGGGCACAAAGCTGCTCAAGTGAGGGGTCTTGAACAACAAATTCGTGCGTGCGCCGCAGACGTAGCCGGTGCCCCAAGGTGCCGGGCAGGTTTACCCTTGTTCCAAGAAGGGGGCCCGAGCAACCAACAACAGCAGAATCCAGACTTCCCCCTCGCATATTCATTGAGCCATTCACGTCGAATGCAGGTGCGAGCGTTCGAATGCAGGTTCGAGGGTACCGTATATAGCTGTATTTGCCAATGCGCGTGATACGGTAAGGGTGGGCCCTAGGTCTTCGCAGGATCCTTGCTTGGGGAGCTCTATGCCCCACACAAGTATCATTCTTAGAACACAAAATCTTAAATGTGCAACCTATGGCCACCGCATGTTAACCCCACGGCTAAAACCCGATAAAGGCTAAGGTAGAGGGTCATAATTTTTGTTTTTTGCTCCTGACCCGAAGAGTTCTATACCGAACCAAACACCTGGTTAGGAGAAGCATTAAAAAGCTATCCAATGAACAATCCCATGGCCTAGTTAAACAACTAAGCCTATATATCAAAACAAGAATGAAATCTCGACGATTTGAGGTGGAGGAGCCCCGTCATCGATACAACGTTTCCAGCCAGCCAACAAGTGCTACCTCTACCGTCACACGCGTCACCTACAACGTATTATACTGTAAATCCCACAGAAGGGTATTCCAACCACAGTGGGCAGTTCCTCAACTGCCAGTACGAACAAGTCTCGCCGAACGGTGCTACCCCGATCGTATGGTAGCGCGGTTCTGTTGCTTGTGCACTGCTTGCTGTGGGTTGGCAATGGTAAAACAAATATCAATTTCAAGAGTAGGTATATATCGCAGAAACCGTTTAGTTAAATAAATCACGTAAAGAAGACGAACGACATAGAACGAAGCAGCCGGAAACAAAGAAATGTTTTGAAGTTACTAAGTACCGAAGAACAAGTCACGGCAGCTGAGCCACCACCTCGTCAGTCGTTAATGGTCCGGATGCACTCACAAGCCCAGACGCCATCCGCAGGGTGATGAGAACGGTCGGCAATCTCATGCGTCATGCAGTAGACCACGTTGTGGCGAACATTTGGCTCCATCGTGGTTCCCAAGCTCCAGCGTATCTGCCGTATTCCCAGTGATGCAAAGCAGATCCATCAGCAATTAAGTTAGCTGGGGAACGCTACAACAGAAGTGTACAACCAAAATATTCGAGGGCATCTCGCTTGAGGGGCTCAATACCTCACCTTAAAACGGTTTCCAGAACAAACAAACGCGCAACCCGAGTACCAACCCCATCACCGAGTGATTCCACGGTGGGGGTGCGGCAGACGTTTCGGAGCTCCTCGCCTGGCGAGCTCAACATCTCACCCCAAACATAGCTTCGAATACATTCGTTCGCGCCACACGGCCGACTTGTTTCTTTGGGCTAGTCCTAAAACGAATCGTCTCGTAACATTATCATACCGTCCGCTAGTTTCTCACCAGAGGAGCTCAACCGCTCAGAAACGTTTGGCCCAAAACCTGGAATCCCCACCGTGGGATGAGCTAGGAATTGGTTCAACGCGAATAGTGTTCGAACGGCATTGAGCGGCTCCTCAGTTTCCAAGGGCGCACATGTCCACCAGATAATACCTCTATCCTCTATCCAGGATACTTGTCTTTTGGGCCAGGCAGATTCCCGGTCAGTATGATTTCCATGGCCTAAATAGCGAGTTCCCGGGAGCGATGACCGGATGATCGGAATAACTTGGCTCACGTTTCACGACTTGGAAATATATTCCACAAATCCTGAACAACATCGCTTAACAACCGCGATATAATATAGATGATGCAGTTAGTGAATATGTTCGCTGTTCCCAACGACGCGGTGCAGGTCCCGGGGCTGCGAGCATTTTAGAAGGCAATACCAGCCAGAAGACGCGTGCCACGTCAAAGACGCGTGATACGGTAGAGGGGGCACCATTGGATTTCCTGGGGATCCCCACTTGATGAGCTCCGTACCTACCTCGCCCATAAACTGATTTGGAGAAACAAAGAGGTTGTAGCGGATGGGCATCCATCCACATGGCCTACTGCAGGTGTACAACGAACGGTTTGCAAAAACTTAATACAAGTTCTAACGATTTAGGGTTGAGGAGCTCCGTCGTCCAGAACCCGTTACCGTTTGAGCCAAAACACGCTATATCTACCGCAGCACGCGTCTAGGATAGCACCTGAAGTTTTTTTGTCTCCTTCATCGACTGACGAGCTCCATATACACGCCCCCCGAAAAACAACCGGCTTAGGAGTCATCAATGCCACGGTAGGCGTGCAACAAACGTTTCTGAGCTCTCCTAACATGAGGAGCTCGATATATCACCTTTACTCAACCCGACAAACACTTCAATGGGCTAATCTTAAATTTGTTTGATTCGTTAAATTGTCATGCCAACAGGTGGTTCCTCACTTGAGGAGCTCAACCGGTCAGAAACGTCTGTGGCAGAAAGCTAACTCCTGCCGTGGGATGACTTTTAGAGTCAAGTTTACGTTACGTAATATATTCAGTGTTTCCTGAAATTTCAGCCGCGTTTGCACGAGATTCAAAAGCGCGCACAATTCTAACGGGCGGAGCATCCACTGGCTTTCGAAATAGGTAAATAATCGTCTTCCCGGTACCATGGGGACCCCAATTATTTGCGCTACATACAACGCCCAAGACGAAGGCTACGGTAGAAGGCCCTTGTATTGCAGTAGCTCGGGGTCACCGGCGCGAATGACCCCCCTGTTATTATTTCACGGTCTTGAGTCTTCGATCTGTTGCGTTTTTGAGATATGCATCGGCAACAGAACGGTTGGCCGCACCGCGTCAAATAAATATCTTTATAAGGGATTCTTTAGTAAGGTACAGAGTCATTCGGGCGAGCGGCTTACACCCGGTAGTGAAAAATCTAGCATGACATCTCCCCTACCGTATAGCCTTTGGTCAACGCGACTAAGTTTCGGCCATTGCCCTTACCGAGTTGGCTCGGTCGGAAACCTCGGTGCGACTACTTTTTCAACTCGACAGGGAGAGCCCAGAAACCTGCCTCCACTTCTGCGATCACGCGATCACCGATGGCTTGCGAGTAACCTTGGGAACGACCCTGGTTAGTGTTTTGGCGCTCGCCAGTGGGGGTGCATAATAGCTCAAGCGACGAGACTGCCTGGTCATCTACACACCTCTACACTACATTTCTGCGATATACGGAAAACCGCAGTTGTGAACACTGTGTGTTTCCGGATTTAAGTTGTTCGGCTTTTCATCGACCTACTTGAGTAAAAAAATAAATTACAGTATAGGCTAGAGCTTAGCGTCAAGAGTAAAAACTTGACCTAATTGTCGAGATCGACCCTTAGCGGAAAAAGTTAAACTAAGTCGGAGACACGCCCCCATACTTTAGGTATCTACAACAACACCTGTCGTACAACACAATGTCAGACGCAATTACATAGGTTGAGTATTAATAGTTGTCCACTTGGGGAGCTCCGTCACTGTGACGTGTGTAGGCTCAACATCGCGACCCCTAACGTAGTATCGCTCCAGTACATAGCTTGGGATGATGTCTCGTGAGTTCAGCGATAAATGACGGCCGGAGACGATATCCGTGATCTACAGGAGCAAGTATCGGGCGACCGAACGCAACACGGCGTTACCAACAGAGCTCATGCCCAATGTAGTGGGTCAAACACTATCTGATACAAACATAGTACCGTAGTAAAGGTGCACCGTTTTTGTATCTGAGGCTCTGAGGCTCTTTACTTGAGGAGTGTTACTCTTTTCCTCAACCAAAATACGATTCTCAGAAACCTAAACGTGCCACCAGATAAACAAAGCCGCGGCCTACTGCAGGTAAAGAAACAAACAAAATTGCAAAACGATATTGACGTGTCCATCGATTGTGGGTTAAGGAGTCCCATCATTCAGAAAGTGTT
This sequence comes from Alaria marginata, assembly GCA_037833945.1. Classification (NCBI taxonomy): domain Eukaryota; class Phaeophyceae; order Laminariales; family Alariaceae; genus Alaria; species Alaria marginata. The sequence continues at coordinate 3,045 of JBBMKB010100283.1, read as the reverse complement.
TTTGCCAACCAAAACGCGCTACCCCTATATCGTAACAGGCATCTTGTCAGCTTCTGTGTTGAGTATAGTAAAGAAAATAGCCCAGGTACCTGTCCTATATACTATTGACTTGTTATGCACTCTTCAACAACGCTAAGCATGTGCAGAGAATAACCTAGGACGTTACCTGCGGGAATACAGGAACCCTAAGCGCAACCACTGCTGGTGTGTCCGTGGCGATTTCGGCGGTAGCATTGCTTAACAACAGGTAGGCATAGTTTCCGACCATCGTCCGTCCCATTCCACTCTCCGAATAACACCCGCTAAGATCGGGCCTTAAACGGTGAACGATTGCCCCTCCATGCACTTCGTCGAGGGGTCAAGACTAAGCCCACCCGCTCTTAGCCGTCGGTCAGGATGATACCTAGCATGCTCAGCATCGGCGAGGTGCTGTTGTCCACGAACATGCTCTCTCCAATCTTGGTCGGCAGCGACTCGGGTCAGTGTGGCCACGGTAGAGAGGGGTAAACCAGAGCCTACCCCGACGGAAGCGGCCTGTTCGGGTGCAAACGGGGCCGATCGCTTCATGTTAGTTCGTTACTCCACACGGCCACCTCGTATCGAAGGCTGTTTTGTCGGTGTTGTAGGAGCAACTACGGTACGTATGGTATGATAGTACCAACTGTTTATTACGCTCCTCGCTTGAAGAGCTCTAGACCCCACCCGACAACCGAGGTTTTCAGAAAAATGTCACAGTAGACCGCCCCAGTTAACACAGTTGCAGGCACTGGCATTACGTACGTACTGAATACAACTGTAAGCATGCTTTCGTTTATTTGTTGTCATCCGAAAATGTACAGCATGCGCTTCAGAGTCGATTATCGAATTTACATTTGGTTCCGCCGGATATATTGAATATGATGAATCCTTAGCTAAGGACCCGCGTCAATGGCATTTTCTGGGCTAAAACGACCGACCACAACAGGCGAGTGTGGTAGGGGACCGATGCACTAGACGACCGCATTTGGGCAAGGGGGCCGCCGCATTTGAGGACCAAGATTTTCCGTTTGGTCGAGCCATAAGTCGGCAAGATTTGACTACGTATACCTAATTGGTAGGTGCCGTTGGCCAACAGTTTTTCGGCAAGATAGCTTGCAAAGCCATCGCCAGCCGACTTGTCAACTTAAGCCAGGCAAAGGAAGCGAGGCTCATTGACTCCTCCCGGCAGAAGGGGCCCCGCCTTAAACAGAAGAAGAAACAACTCGCATTCATATATCCATACTATGTACAACACTCGAAGCCGGACACTCTAGGGGACACCTGGTAGAAGCTACTACTGTGACATACCTGGTATGCATCTTGCCGGCTTACAGCTCTACGTATAGTTTGGTCACCATAGTACAACCTCTGCCGTAGCGCTACCCACCTTCGTATCGCCACCGAAGAAATATGCTGCGCCAAGGAACACGGCCACCAGGCGACGGCAATTGCTCATCCTCCACGAGGGCACTTTTCTGAGGCTGGTGTTGGTCATGCTGGGAGCAAATAGAGTACGTGTATAAACAAAGGCACGGTCGGCTTAAATAAAGTGTATTGCTTTGTTTTTTTCTTACTTGTGTGGAGGCGGAGGCAGGGTATCGTGGGGTAGGTTATAGCGCTTGTTTCGCATGCCCTCGAGGAAAGGGCAGAGCGCAAACGTATGTCAGCGCGTGTTCCGAAAATAGATACTTCGTATATGGTCTTCGTTGTCTGAAGTCCTTGGATTCTGGATTTCCTTCATGTGTGGACGGCATGATTGGAACAAGCGCTACAAGTTGTCCGATAGCAAGTAGGATGGCACCAAAAATATAAGGATGGGTAGATTCTCCTGTTCCAATTTCATGCCTAAGTCGTCACTGGTATGATACATAACTCATATCAGTACATTGTTAAGGTATTTTTTATCGTGGGGTCTATTTATTGACCTGTTGCAAAAAGTTAGACTAACCGATTGATTACCCAAGGTAAGCCTTACAGCACTCTCTCCCCCTGGACCGGCAGGGTAGCAGGTCGGCCGAATATACGGGCGGACGTGTCAATATCTGTACGGTTCCATTCCCAGGGGATACCGGGGAGAGTATTTTTCAAGTTCGACATGAGGAAAGTCGTAAAAGTTATTATTGGTGGATGTTGAGATTCTAATTCACGACCCAAAACCCATGATATGTTGACGACGCCATTTGTAAAGGTATTTCTTTTAGTGGGGTATTACTCCGTGTTACCACTCGCAAAATGTTAACCGATTAGTCTAGTTACGCAAACTAAGCCTTATATGATATTACATCAATATCGTATGCTGGTAGACGTAGACTACTTGTTGTTTATTGTACCGTATAATATGATACCGGTAGGAGATACCAGCGTATATATGGAGGCAATACAGCAGTAGAATAATAGTAGTATTGATACTTCTAGGAATATATACTATAAATAAACATAAAAACACTCTAGCTGTGAGATCGAGGATCTCGTCGAAACTCACTTCGCAAGCTGTGTGTGATACATCGATCACGCGTTTTACGGGTGGTTTATATGTCCTCGTGAAGGATATAGGTCAGCCACTCCTTTTAGTACTAGCGAGTACCAGGTCATCGGCATGTATAGAAGCTCCTCAATCGATTATCACAGGAATACTGTAAGTCAACCGCACATTTTGTTTTACCTACGGGTCAGTTAGGTATTCTAGCTGTACCGGGAACATGCTGCGTGTATTGTTTTTGTTTGGACTTACAGCAGCAATGCGCCACGTTGTGGGCATCCGTATGAACATATCGATTGTACACAAAATCTACCACTCAAGACCAGCGGTCCACGCCGTAGCGCTAGTACCCCCACCCACAGTGCCCGATCTCAACAGTGAACCGCTTCGTTATACAGTATAGGTATCACCGTCATCGGTATGTGCAAAAGCTTCTCTATCGATCATGCCAGAGGAATACTAGAAAAAATGATAAAAAACACTCCAGCTGTGAGATCGAGGATTTCGTCGAAACTCACTTCGCAAGCTGTGTGTGATACATCGATCGC
>JBBMKB010100272.1:0-10439 GCA_037833945.1 Alaria marginata | reverse complement strand
GAGGGCAAGGCAGGCGACCCGATGGTGGGGGCTGGGGTTTCGGTGGCCAGCACTGCAGGCGACCCGGTGGTGGGGGCTGGGGTGGCGTTGGAGGGAACTGCAGGCGACCCGGTGGTGGGGGCTGGGGTGGCGTTGGAGGGCTCTGCAGACGACGGGCAGCAGCGCACAACAGCAGAAGAGTATTCGGTTTAGTTTTGTTCACGTGGTGCGCTAGCTATTGCTGTGCTTCTGGTGCACATCTATTTCTAGTATCCTTTAATAAATGCCTGAACGCGAGTGGTGGCGGTACTTTTGCGCGTGCGATAACTGAACTCCAGGTATCACAGAATGTCCACGTGATGAAACAACGATATGTCTCCTCAGCCGTAGACGACCTGACAACTGGGATATCCGAAATACAGAATCATGCGGACCGCCACCAGACAACCAGTGGTAGGTTCGATTACTTTCACATACCATGGAATTCTGTAGCAATCATAAGTGAATCGAATATGCTGGTATATTCCTTCCGGAAGTTTTTGTCTGTATACGTGCTCCCACCCGATGAGTGTTCCGAACATTTTCGTGGACGACGCGTTCTACAATAGAGGCAGCACTTTTTGGCTATTTTGTTTTTCAGGATGTGGGGTCTCCCTTATCCGAAATCGACGGAATGTCATCCTTTTTTGGCAATCTGTTTTTTTTGTATACCTAGGCTACGTTGTTTTTCATTTGGGGTGAACGTTTAGTTCACCTATAATCAGTTTTGGGGTGGAAATATTGAACTCCTCAATTCAGGAGTCTCATAAAATATTCGGCCTAACAGTGTGACCGGGCCATCGTGTCGCTCACCTGCAGAGGAGCATGAGAACGCCCTGACCACCTCCGAAGAAGACGTCGTCGCTAAAGATAGAAACAAATGTGCAGGTGATGCAGAACGGTTGTCAGAAGGCACGAAGAGTGCGTGTGATGTGATGTAAGGCGTTTCTAACCCGCAGAAGACATACTGCTTTAGACGAAAGTATTAACATAGGTGTTAATGCATATGATGGCACTTATTGTGTGTCTCCCCGTTTTGCGAGGCTAAGGTACTTAACGAAGTACCGCCAACGCGAGTGTTAGTAGAACCACTGTCACTTGGAAACCATTGTACTGTTTCTCAAAGGGCAGTGGCCGCCAGTCGATGCACGCGAACTGCATCGTTCACTGATCACCCTAGGCGCATCTTGGGTCGTTGGAGCATATATCGAGTCGGAGAACGTTCGACAACGCAACATGCTCCCTTCACGTGTGCGCCCTGCAGGAAAACACAGGCCGCCTTAGGATGCATGGCACCGCCTTGTACGGACATCTGACAAACAGCATAACACTTGACGTTTGAGCCATCCCACGGTAGCGCTGCAGCAATAAGTCCCTGGGCTCCTGACATGAGGAGCTCAATGTCTCGCCTAAAAGATGACTTCCAAGATTTTGGTTCGCGCAACCCGATCAATATGGCTATCCGCTAGTCTTGAGACAAATGTACTCGTAAAATGATAATACCAACGGCAGTTCCTTCCTTCAGGAGCTCAACCGGCCAGGAACGTTTGGCATCAAAACGTGTAACCGCTACCGTGGGATGACTCGTCTCGGGCGATTGTCACAAGCTAGATAGTGCTGGCACGACTTCCACCATACCAAGGCAGCGAGTTCGGAGGGCGTCCTGGTCGCACTATTCATCCTCCCTCGTAGTGTATGAAGCAATACTTTAAGTATATTTGGAGAAACAATCAACATTCATTCAACTGTGCAGACACGACCCCCGCTTCATGAAGAAATTGTTGCGCCAGTTCAGGTACCTCGCGCCTGCCAGACAAAAGCTAAGCATTTTACACTACAGGTTGGTAGGGTGTTGGAAAGTACCAATGTTCCGCTCCCGTTTGTACCGCTTTTCAATAACCGTGCAATAGGGACTGTGAAACTTACCGCAGCTGTAGCCGTCGGCGCCAGGTTGACATTCGCAGGCTTCGCCGTTTTCATCGCACGTCGGCTCCTCCGGGCACTCTGCGCGAGAGGACCGAAAGTAAAACAGCATGGAGGCGACCCCTCTGTAAGCGCACTCCAAAGGTCCGTGGTCTGACCCGGGAAAATATCCGTCAAACCTCTATTTCGACTCTGACACAGCACCCCCCTTCGGGTATTCAGAGTTAAGGCCAACTGTACCCACCCTTGGCGCTAAACGTCACGGGGAGGTGCAAGAATCGGAGATCCGGAGCATTTACACGGACCGAGACGAGAGCACTGTGTACGGCTATCACCATGCCAATGAGAACCTATCCTGTCCTTGGGGCTGGTCGTCACGAGATTTCGGCCACCTCGCGTGTCGTCGTTAACATATATCTTCCGCTGTGCATTTGGTTCATGAAGACTCGCTGAGGCCGGAACCCGACGTGTCTTGGCCACATTGTTTCCGACAGCCCCGGTCCCTCAAGTTAGGAGCATATGCTGCTAATGTGTAACGATCCTTGTTAGCTTCGTTTCTTAGGCCATGAGATATTTCGTCAATTGAAGAATAAAACAAAAGTTCTAGCGTCAAAGTGCAGAGGGCTCTTCAAGCGAGGAGTTTTAGAACAATTTGAGACAACTACCAATCCTTTCAAGCGTCACTCATGGCGCCAATGATTACACCCCGTATACGTAGGACAAACGTTTACACCCTCAAGATCGATAGTTTTCGGGGGCATTTTCATGAACAAGCTCACGAGGTAAATGTATTGAGTACCCAATTGTACACAACTACCTTCTGTCAGACTCAGTTTCGCGTGCTCCGGAACAAGAGGTTTAACTTGTCGGCACTTCCCGAGAATAAAAATCCGTATGATTGACGTGAAAGAGATGATACTCATCACAAGCAGAAATGACGTCAACATGTGTTCAATGCTCGTACACACAAGCATATGGTAGCTTCATTTGTTTACTGGACAACGACATAGCATCGCGCGTATTGTAGCTTTGCTGGAGTAGGTAGTGCCCGAAGTGCATGTGTAGCTTGGTAGGGTACCTGGTAGAATTGCTTAACACACAGCAGTGCTGTCGTGTTTGATATGCGCACACATCGAAGGAAGACTTGATCTGCTCTGTCGATATAAGGGCTCTTCTGGATCAGAAAAAACAACATCGTACATAGGGTCACGTCTGCGCACCCTAATTACACATCGGAGAGTCATGAGTACGTGCCCCAAGGTACTTTTTGTTAAAAAAAACAACAAAACGAGGGGGTGAGATATGCTACGGTAGAGGTTCACCGCTTCTCTACTGAGGGTCCTACCTTGAGGGGCCCAATACCCCATCCAAAAACAATGATTTTGAAACATGTAAAAGTGCAACAGGATGAGCTAATCCCATGGCCGAGGTGTGCGTGAAATACTATTAGACCGACATTGCGACCATTCGGGGTTAAGGGGTCCCGTCACCCAGAGACAGACATTGCCAAAATGTGCTACCTCTATCGTAGCAAGCGTCGGGTTTTGTATTTGGGTCATGGTTGCATTGGTGATTTTTTCTGGTCGAGGGATAAGCGCACTGTGCGCCCCTCCCCCCCATGTGATCACTCCAAAATTGCTCCCCAACAGCACTTGCAATTTGGCAAAACAATCAAAGAGCACTGGCTCGGGGTCGCCACCAATATGTTCTTCTTATTTTGCACCTCGTTGTCTCAGTACAACTTGAGCGGCTTTGCATACCTCGTTGACTGTGTGATGTCGGCAATCGCCAATCGAGTACAAACCAGAGTATACATGCACACACGCATACATCACGTAACCAGTATGGCGGAGGGTAACGGAAATCGTGCAACACCACCAAGGCCGTAAACAAGTATTATGTCGTGTACAGGAGTAAAGGATGAAACCACTCTATTAGCGAGTGTTGTCTTAAGAGCCACTCATTCCGTGCGCATAGCTCGAACAACCCAGCGACAAAAAAAAACATCGGCCCCCGTTCGCTCCTGCAACCTGCAACAAAAGGTCCCTATTTCACGGTTTGTTGCCAACAAGATGAAGTGCAACTCACGGCGAGTGTAAGTTGTGAACAATCTGGTAATAAACTAAAAACAAGCTCGGAGCTACTCGTAGACCAAGACCAGAGTTCGATCGTTTATAGCTCCAAATGGGAAAACCGTTACTCGACTTGAAGGGGATCGGAGATGACCTACCGCATATGCCGCTCTCTTCGAAGTCGTCGTCAAGATACACCTTCTCCACCACCCTGAAACGGTCGTAATACAAACACATTAGTGCACAAAGTAGCCGCGGTGTCAGTGTAGATCGTGGTTACGATCGCTCCAAACGTAACGATTAAACTGTCATCAGTCTTGACAAAAAGACATGACCTGTTGGCGATTGGCGACTTTTGTCGCGTATTGTGATTACTGAACAGACCTTGAAAAAAGGCCTCAAAAAATGGTTGTCATAATAGGTGAGGGGAAACCGTATTACGGCTGTGAAAACGTGACCTTTCATTACTTTACAAGGTCAGGGATGCTTGTATTTACTATCGACCCGAGAGTTCTTGCATGTGTTGAGCCCTACCCTTGTTGTAGATGTAATGAGAAGTACCACGGTGTGCATGAAAAGACACCTTTGGGGATAACGCGTTATCCTTAGACGGTGAGTTGGCATAGCACAAGATACCGACTAGGCAATGGTTGGCAAGATACTGCCGATCGGTGTGCGCGGTTCAGTGCCTTTGCACCAAGCTGGTGCATTTGTGGAGTTACTTGCGTCGTGCACCAATAATAAGTTGGCGTTTACTCGCGCGCCCCGGCCAGAAGTAGCCGCGACGTCCAGGCAAATAACAGCCATGCTATTACGGGGAAACGTAGTTAATGGGACCAAATATAGGTAGTGAAACTATATAAATATATAGGTTTGTGTCTCTACCGTAGGTCCTATTAACTACGTTCCTCCGTAATAGTACGTGTTATATGTTTGTACGAAGCTTGCGTCAGGTTGCCTTAACGAAACAAGGCTAACTCGGACACCACAGGATGGCCCAGCTTGTTGCAGATATACAGCTGGCCCAGAACACGTGCAGCGGTTCCAGGTTTTTGTCGGCCAGACACGGCCAATGAGATGGTGAATCAAGCATTAATATTGTGACGCGTTCTACGATAGAGGTAGAAATGTTTGGCGTTTGTATTTTTAGGATAAAGGGGTTCTTTAACCCGAAGTCGTCGGAATATCATTCTATTTTTGCAATCTGCTACTTTCGTATAGATGACTTACGGGTTTGCTCGTCGGATTGCACTTTCAGTCTGCTCAAAACTATTTTAAAACCATTGTTTCGGTGGGGGTATAGAGCTCCTCAAGCGAGGAGTTCCAGGAAAAAAACATGGTCGACCTATATCGTAGAATGTGTCTTGTTTCAAAAGTCGTTGAAGCGACAAGCTCATATCGCAGCGACAAATTCAGAGGCAGTAGGAGCTCTTGTACCGAGAAAAGAGCTACCCGATACCCTGTTGTTTTGAAAAAGGCTTGGTTCTAAATCTATGTAGTGTAGGCAAGGGGGCTATTTGTTGTGTTTAACGTTCACTGTTTATCATATGGTCTTTTTTTGGGCAAGGTATAGGGCTTCCCGAGTCAGGAATCGACCTACATGAAATCTACCCTTGACGAAGCCCCTTTCATCTAATCAAACGCAAGATTAAGGTGTCGGAAACGCGCCGTAGACCTTCGATTGAGCAATACGAAAACGCAAAGGTAGTGAATGAATGGGAATGTGAGGCGAGTGCAACTGTTGAGAAGGGGCATCGGGAAATCGTTTGCAGGAAGTCATGGAATAGGTACTACTGTTTTCCGATGGGATCCTCGATTTTTGTCGCGACGGCATCCACGACAGTTCGTTTGAGAGAAAACCCCCTCGAACAACCTATTATGCCATACTCACGTTTCCGGGACGCATTGGAGATTATCGTTCTGCACCAACCACCTGAGGGGAGCAGTATACACAAAACCATTGCACGAAAACGACACGGGTCCCACGATGGTGCGAACGGATTAAAGATGCATAGCGCGCGACGGGTCACCGTTCCGTGCTTACTTGCCGATACAAACAGTTTGGTAAACGTAGGTACGATCTAGACCATTGAAGGTGCGCTATGCCTCATATAAGGGCTACCCCCACGAAGAAGCAGATGCATTCCTCATATACAAGTCATCATCTCTGCCGACATTGCAACCCAAATAGTGATAGCGTGGACTCTAGTACCTTCAGACGCGATAGCAAGCCAGAGATTCGTGCCGCTATGCCGGTGCGCCTTAACGTTTTCAAATTTTTATTTTCAGCGTAAGTAGATACAGAACCCATACACCAACTGTGCCCCACAGGAATATGCACCACGATGGAGTCATGCCACGGTAGGGATGCAGCAATAAGTTTCTGAGCTCCTGTCTCACCGGAAACATGACTTCCGAGAACTTCGTTCGCGCAACCCGATCAACATTCTTATCCGCCAGTCCTTAAGCATATGCACTCGTTACATGATCACACCCACCGGTAGTTCCTCACTTCAGAAGCTCAGCCGATCAGGAACGTTTGACCCCAAAATGTGCAACCCCTACCGTGGGAAAACTGGATTAACAAATAAATCCATGGCTAGATATACAAAGAATGACGACATTGGCCAGTTCCTCAGCCCAAAAGCCCCGAGCGGTAAAAATATTTTTCGTCAACCAATTTTTTCTTCCATTGTAGCGGGCGTCCAGGCGACAGAGACACCGACAGACGAAGCTATGTTTGTGGTTAATCAGGGGTTATCCCACGCCCACGCATATTTGGGCTGGCTTCTGAATATCACACTCACAAGGTCTCCAGAGCGTCAAGTGCGTCAAACAGTCCGGCGGGCAGGGTGGTAAGGTTGTTAATGTAGAGGTACCTGGATGAGAAAAAACCGGAAGCAAACAAACGGCAACGGTTCAACTTTAACGGCGGCTTGATCTGTTTGACGATGCACGCCCGTAACGTAATGTAAGAGTGCACCACTAATGCCGAACGAACGCCACCGTGCCTCTATAAAACACACCTAGCTGGAATGTTAGCATCCGCATCGAGGAACGTTGGTTCCAAGTAGCTGGTTCTACCTAGTAGCAAAGCGTGATATCATGCCAACGGGAGCAGCGTACAACATACGAAAGCATGTTGATGTATCTGACGGTTAATGCGAGCTACAGCAGGGAAACACGTCTAGATGTTTGTTTCCTCTGAACTTAACATGCTCTTTACCTAATACATTTATGGGATTTAGAAAAAGTGTGAAAAGTTTACCTTGATTGAGCATTACCGTCACCGACAAAGAAGGTGTACTCCGATTTATCTGTATGTTCTCCCGATGGTATTTATCACTAACGTGTTCTACATTTAAGGAGCTTGGTCGCACGATAAAAATTTGGCCTAGAACAGTGCAACGATAAAGGAAGCCATTTCGGTCTATAAACGGCGTGCTTAAGGAGGAGGCTGTTTCAACCGAAGTCGTCGGAATGTCACTCTTGATTTGCGATACTAAAGGTTTGTTGACAAAGACTACGCGATTGTTTATCGCGTTGGCCTTTTATTTTCATCGAAAACTAAACTCTTGGGTCGGGTAGAGAGCTCCTCGTGTACGGATCCTTCCAAACAAGTATGTGCACTTCTACGGTAGAATCGGTTGGCTTCGTGGACCATGAAAAAAACTGTCTTTCATATATAATATATATATATATATATGTCTTGGAAAGGGGGCATACCCCTGTACTCAAAACCTGGTATGTCTGGATGGCCTATAGACCACGTGGCTAGGGGAAAGCCGGATGATCCGAATTATTCAGCGCATGTTCTCTGGGTTGGATATGTACTGCATACATGTGGTCCACATGTATACCATCGAGATATAACTTCGGTCTGTATGATCTAGATCGTGGTCTGTCGGAAGCAGCTGGCCACGGTTTGAGAGGTTGGAACGGACCAATGCTTGTGATATGTACATATCAACGAAATTCGTTACTCATACGAAAGTAACACGGAAACAGGCAAGACGAAAATGACGGATGGCTTCGTATATCGCCGTCGCGATTCCAGGCCGCACCACTTTGTCGGCCGTCTCCATGATGTGCAGGTAGAGGGCCATATAAATATATGATCGCACCACACTTGCTCCTAGGCGTGTCCGCCACCCGCCTTAGACGTGAGGTACCACAGTCGTAAAGCGCAACTGCGTGAGGCCCTTACTGAGAAAGGTCAAGCGCGCGGGTCTTTGCCTCATCCCGGTACTGAGCTGGTTTTAGATTGGACAGTGGAACCCGATGACAATCTCATGGGCTAGGTATGCAGCGTAAATAAAGGTAAACACCAACACATGTTTCTAGATACATTCGAGGTAATCTCTACTCTTCCAAAGAGAATCGTCGGCACAAAAATGCTGCTCCAACACCTAACTCCCCTGTTGCCACCTAACGGAACTCACAGCACTTCCAACCCCACCAAGCTGTCGAAGGCATCCGTTGGAAATGAGTTGTGCTCGTTGCCGGCGAGGTTTCTTCAGCGTGAACCGTGCGTCCGGAAGAAACCAAGCCGACCGGCGGAAGGAACCAAAGTGGCCGACGGAACGACGCAAAAACGATCGGCAGAAAGAACGAAGGGAAGCGGTCAAAAGCGACGGCGGATGTTGGTGATGGGCCGATAGCCGGAGCAAGTCTACGGTAGGAGTGACGTGTCTTGGGCTCGCGTAAGTGATGGCTAAGTTTGTTTTTGTGATACCAACTCGCGTAAGCTTTTCGGCTCCAAGATACGCACTTTCACCCAAGTTACAGTGTATTTACTAATTACTCTGAACCGACACACACGTCTAAGTCGTCTTTTGACTGAGGTACATGCCAACTTGCACGAGCGACCTATACTCCGAAGCGCTAGGTCTTCTTTTGGCCGAGGTATATAACAACTTGCCGAGCGGCCTCTACTCGGTAGCGGAGGCGAGTAATTTCCACCTATTATAACATCGTTCACCGGTAAAGATGTTCCCCACACCCCGGCCGTCAAATGCTTACTCCTCACTTACACTAGGTGGAATCCGGTCGTTGCCAACAGGCGAGACCAATTATATTCAGCATGCTATACTTTGCTGACTCGGGTCATGAACGCCATGAAGTATTGTATACCACGCGTTTTTTCATGTCTGTATATGTATCAGTGCCTGACGCGTGCGGTGCATACGCTACAACTAGCGCCGGTTCGCCGTTGTTGTTTTCGGAGTGAGCGGATTCCGTACCTAAGGAATTATCCCCGACTTTCTTTAGATACTTCATTAGTCTTTTAGTTTTTACTTATTAGTAATTGACGGAATAGTTTGTCGGGTTACAGGCTTATTTCTTTATGGAATGTTCGTTTTAAAAGCGGTCTATATGAGGATCCTGGAGTGAACTTCCTTGGGAAATAGACAACATTGTAATAGCAGCAGCACGTACGTTTTAGTATGAGCCTCATTGCCTGGAGACTTCTAGTCCTCACCAAACAGAACCCGTGAAGCAAACACGAAGGCGCAAGCCGATGACCAATAAAAAGGCCTAGCGATCTATTCAGCAAGATACCGACATCGTACCACTGTTGTACTTGAACGATATCCGGCAGCCCCTTAGTTGTAGAGAGCAGTCAACCAGGAACATAATTTGCAACATCGAGCTACCTCTTTTCTATCACGCGCTTTACGGTACTATTCGCCATCGGCAACTCCTGTGGAGTCATTCGACCGTTAAAGTTGTACTTTTTTCGGCCAAACATGCTTAGCCGGTTGAGCACCTCAAGTGAGGAACTACCGGTTAGCATGATATTTTTACGAGTATAATTAGTCTATTAATAGGACTAGCGCGAAAAATTGTTGATCGGGTTGCTCGAACGAAAATCTTCGGAGTCATGTTTTGGGTGAGATACCAAGCTTCTGGTGTTAGGAATTCAAGAACTTTCTGCTTCACCCCTATCGTGAAATGACTCCGTGAAGATCCTTACTTTTTTGCCGAAAGCGTGTAAATAGCGACTTCGTTTAGTTTGCGCCAGGCAGACAAGTAGTCGCAGGAGTTCGATAAGTCAAGCATCTACTCCGCTTGCTGCTGTCCCACATGAAGGCAATACCTCAAACAACGACCAGTCAACGGCAAACAAAAAACTCGATGGTATGCACCTCTGTTCCCAGGGAAATTCTACAGTACGGGTCCTCTGCCTGTATATCCTTTCTTCCCAACAGGCCAAGCTTTATTCTCTTCATCCTATGAGTCAAGGATATTAATAATATCGCATATTCGCTAAGTTTAGCAATCACAACAACAACAACAACACCAACACCAACACCAACACCACCAATAACAACAACAACAACAACAACAACAACAGCAACAACAGCAACAACAACAACAACAACAACACCAACACCAACAACAACAACAACAACAACAGCAACA
>JBBMKB010100261.1:0-10440 GCA_037833945.1 Alaria marginata | reverse complement strand
GGGTCGGGTCGGGTCGGGTCGGGTCGGGTCGGGTCGGGTCGGGTCGGTTCGGGTCGGGTCGGGTCGGGTCGGGTCGGATCGGGTCAGCGTGAGGCGATCTAACCGACAAGAAGTGACCCGACCTATAAAAAGCCCTGTTGATTGGCATGCCTGGGGACCAATAGTATAGGATAGGCTTGGCAGGTGGAGTTTCCACTCTAAGGACGCGAAATTTCCACCTGTGACGCGCGCTACGATTGACTAGGTACGAGTATAGCACGTTCTGGCCGAAACATTTTTTTGAATGACGAGGCTCCTTAACCCAAAATCGTCGGAATGTCGTTCTTGATTTTCAAAAGGACTGTTTCTCATACTTACCTGGGCTACGGGTTTTTTCATCGGATTGCACTTTACGTTTGCTCAAAAACAGTATGTTTGGGTGAGGCATAGGGCTTCTCAAGGGAGGAGCTCCAGGAACAAAAAAGGTATTAAAACACCTGTACCGTATAGTCTGTGCCCTTACAGGTGGTATACTCTGGGCAGAAATCGCAGAAAGCTTGTACCAAGCGACTGGCGGAAGGAAGAGCGTCGATTTAACGAACAGAGGTTCATCAGAAGGAAAGGGATAGAATGAACGAACATAAGCAGAGATTCGCGAGAAAGATGTGGAGTAACACAAGCAGAGATTCATGGGAGGGAAGAGCACATAATGAAAGGGCACAAACAGAGAATCTTGAGAAGAAGGGCACAGAACGAACGAACGTGAACAGAGGTTCATAAGAAGGGGGGGCACATAACGAACAAACACAGGGAGATGTTCGTGAGAAGGGCATGAAATAACCCAAACTGAGATTCATAGCAGAGAAGAGCACATCATGAACGAACAACCAGAGATCCGTGATAGCCTTGGTTGGTACACGACCGCCAGGCTGTGGCCTTGACACGATGCGTTTGTGGTCAAATACTAAATATAGGCCTCCATCACAAGACCTTTAAAATGTATCATCCGCTGAGCTTACGGGTTTAAATGTCGACGGATTACCCAGCCTCTAGCGTAGGCCTTACCACACTATCTCGCCGTCGATCGATTGCCCAGCCCAAGGTATAGGTAATATGACATATAACGGTCGACCAACAGGGACAATATTTTGAAGAGGCATCAAAGTCAACGAACGGGAGTCGTAATACGCACGGACGTCTGACACGACGGCACATCAAACTGCGAGCGCGCCCAACTCTGGCGTGCCTCTCGACGAAAGGGGATACTGTTTTGAAGGGACATCCGAGCCAACGAACACTCGTGATACGAAGCCCGATCGACGCCAAGAACACGAACGCCACGGTAGGAGTGCGCCTATATATCACGAGGCTCCTGGGCTCTTCGCTTCGAGAGCTCTGTACCTCACCTGAAAAAGCTGACAAAGAGAAAACAAACACGCTGCTGCGCCTATCAACATTAACAAGATAAACATAGAGCCTGCACTTTTTGTGTATCATATCCGACGAACTCATCCAAAGAGAGAGCTGACCTGATTGGGTGGCGCATCATCGTGAAAAACTCGCAGTCCTCCCTCCCTATCTCCTCTAGCGGATGCCTGCCATACGCCGGGAGATATGCGGTTGAGTTGGTCGAAACGCCGCGGAATGAAGAATGAAAAAACCAGTATGCTCTGATGTTTACATGATTAAGAGAAACTCGGAAGTCGTTATACCGAAATTAGTCTAGAACGCTCCCATGGTTTAATACCGGTCGTGGTACGTGGCTCTCAAAGCGCAGCCATTGTGAAATGTCGGTCACCGCACATGGGCCCGAAAGAGGCTAACCGCCTAAACTCTGTACCTAACCGAGTGTTTAAAGTACACGCTAACCACTCTGCCACAGACAGCAAGTTAAACGACAAACTCTGTACAAAACCCCGTGTTAAATGTGCACCATATCCACTAAACCACAGTCAGCGCTAACTGTAGCAAGAGTGGTTATGATGACAAGCTTTACGAAAGGACAATCGCGGGTTCGAATCCCCCCAGAGTCCTTCTTGCCTCTTTGTGAGAAAACGTACATACTTTATACCTGAAATGCACGGTAGTATACTTCGTCAGCGTAACGGTGAAGGCAATAAAAAGCGCGCACTCCCGTTCGCGCACATCGACCCGCCCGGGTAGAACGGCACCTCTTGTGTAAAGGGATCGCAACCTTTGGGTTTTATCCGAAGTCCAGGCCAAGCCACCAGACGGATCTCGGATCGTGTTTTTAACAAATGTGTACTATGTCCACTCTGCCACAGTCAGCGCTGACTGCGGTACAGCAGTGGAGTTATGTTTCACATTGAACACCGCGTAGCTATCTCAGGTAGTGATTCCGTAACAAACGCACACCGGGACTGGCGCAGCACTTAACATGATCGCGGCGTTGGAATATGGACATTGAGTTCCATATCTATGCTGATTGATGTGCAGTCACTTCGCAAGAGTAAACTGAACATGTGATTGATCTATAGGTGCGGAGAAATACAATACGCGGCGAGACTCAAGTTTGTTCGTTCTCGTCGGTGTATGGTATATCTTCAACTTACCCCTATCGGGAAGTTGAATGGCATCAACCCGTAGAGTACATCTGCCCGTGGCATGAGCATTGTCCCGTGATAACCAAGTGAAGACCTCTCGCCTATCTTGATAACTTTCTTCCATTTTTATCTTTGGTCACTGTTTTAAAACGAACTTTAAAATAAAGTAATTGTTTGAAATTTTCTTAGATGGGATAGAACAACGCGCAGGTACCGGAGTCGATGTTGCTGGGTAGTATAGCAATTAATAGCAATGCCCACCTTCTTGGTAGCTCTCCATATCCCATGATGAAGCAGGAGTTGTAGTTGTAGAGAGCTTTGCATTAAAGCAGCTTAGAGATTATGGATTAAACTTTGAGAGTTTGAAGCTTAGAGCATGTCGCTTAAGGGAAGGTATCGGAGTCCACAAAAATAAAAAGTAGCACATCCATTCATGCCCACCTCAGTAGCTCTCCATATCCCATGATGACGGAGGAGTTGTAGAGAGCATCGCGGCACAGATGTAACGAGCTGGCGCCCTCCACCGTGCACAGCCCTGCCGCCATGGGGACAACCAGAACGTCGCAGCAGCACCAAGTTTCATCGGTGTTCCTCTTACAGTGGGGGGCTCCCAATAGAGCCGGTATGTGCCAGCCCAATATACCGCCACTTTACAGGGCACCGGCACTATTGGGAGTACAGGGTTACCATAGTAGCTATAGAGAGTTCCAGTCGTGCCAAGCGATATCACCGGCACTATAGAGGGCAGTGGCATCATTCAACCGGCACTATTGGGAGCCCCGTACTGCACCTGGTTCCGCGTCTCCTTCGCGCTCACTGCTCTGCACAGTATGTCTGCTGTTTAATGCGTGTCCACCGCTTTTGACCATGTGGAACAAGGACTCCAAAGCAAATCGTGGAAAAATTACGATATCCTATTCCTCGGGTTTCACCGGCCCTCAATCAAGGGCAACACCATAACACTAGCCCACCCTGGTATAATTGTTAACAGTACAGTAAGCGGCACCTGGTTCAGCGTCTCCTTCGCGTTCGCTGCTCTGCACCATCTGCTGCTTAATGCTTGTCCCGCCGCTCTTGACCATATGATTGAACACCGTGCAGAACCGTGGGGGCTTGCCTTCCTTATTCGGAGCATATATCTGATTAGGTCGAAATATAGTGGTTTGTAGTGTGATCACAAGGCCACGCCTATTGCGGTGATGTTTTTCAACGTAGCCATTAGATATCATCTCTTGACCATATGGTTGAACACCGTAATGTGTGGGTTTGTTATTGTTGCTATATCTATTGAACTACCGGGGTAAAATATCGATCGATTATTCAACTCAGGGGGGTAGTTATAACAGGGTTACCTAGCCTAGTAGCACCTAGCCTGGTAGGACGCTGAGAACACGCCACCAGGAAATACGCAACACCTGAAAGACACCGGGCGATTCAACACTACACTCGCCGGAGTACCCACTCCACTCCTTGCCCGCAAGGGTTGCGTATTGTTCGTATTATACAACAGCGTATAAATACTGACCAAACTGCCCCTGGGGCTATGATCATAAAACAAAAACTTATGTTCCGAAACTCTCCACCCACTAAACTGGCCCTGGGGCTAAAACAATTCAATACTATGTTTGCCATCCGGCAATGTGCAGCATAGATAGGCATGGGCTTCAGCGTCGACCACTCCTATACACCATCCTAGCCGGTAGATATACGCGTATGTAGAAGAAAATCGAGGGACGCCGCAATACAGGAAACCTACGCACGAACTCTACCTCCCCCTTGTCCGAGGTACCTGATATTATACACATTGTTTGACGCTGCGTTTTCTCACCGCTACACCTTTCGACACTGCTGTCTTTTCTGCTGCTGCTGCATTTGTCTTTTCTTACCGCTGAACATAAAACCATTAAAAAGGCAACAGCACCGAGCAGACATCGGGCGATCGATCCTCCTCGCCGTAGCAGACGATTAACGCCCCATCCTTGCCGTAACGCTTGCTCCATAGGGTTAGGGTTAGCCTCCCCCCCCCGGACCGAGGGGCCAAGGTCGCCTTCAGATTTTTGTCAGCAGCAGCAGCAGCAGCAGCAGCAGCAGCAGCAGCAGCAGCAGCAGGTGCAAGATGGCAGGTCGCGCTCTCTGTTTCAATAGGGAGTGCGCAGGAGGTGAAAGGAGGCTGTTAATGCAGAAAACGAAAACAGTTATTAACGATAGTCGTGCTGGACGACTAATAAGAACCAGGTAATAAAAAACCCAGGATGGGGTTCGTATATGAGGAAATTAGAAGTTAGTTCCGGAACCGTAATAATACTGAATTTCGTGTTTTGTTGTAACCCCCCCCAAAAAATAAGCCTCCAGTAGAGCTCACCACTTATTCGCGAAAATGGTTGAGGCACACTGTTTACGAGACGAAGGGTGTTAACAGTACATTGGTTGATTGGGTTTGATTGGGTTAGGGTTAGGGTTAGGGTTATATATAATTCAAAGAGTATGTCAACCATTTTCTCGAATACGTGGTAATGTACCCTCAAAATAAGAGCCCCAGCCTGGGTCAGTACTTTTGCTTTATTGTACTGTTGGTTTTCTGTACGAAGTCTGTTGCTGTGCTTGTGTATGATACCTGGTATGATGCAGTACTGTCTGCTGTAATTTTTCGACCAAGCTATAGGTGTCGTATTTTGACCCATGGTTCGTTCTGCTGTATTGCCGGACACCACCTACTCGTACTCGTGGACCGTAGACTTTAGTGGTGGCAAGAAGAAAATGCGAGAACGCTCGGCACGCGCATACTCCGCATGTAAGAGCCTGGGGCAGCACTCTTGTTTGTCGGGTGCAGTGCCAGGTACCAGGTACCAGATATTCTTGCTCTGTGCTGCGGTGCATGCCATGTACCATGTACGTACGCGAGGTACCGCCAGGAACATCTATCATACAAAGAAGACGCCTGCATTGGCGCTACAGCAGTGTACTGCTGTTGTAGGCTTTGCTTTGCGTTCGTGATGATATGATAGGAGGAAGAACGAAGGAAAGAGCTGATAGACTTTTATAGACACATCATCAGTATTATTATTTTTTACATGGACGCTGGAACTGTACTGCTGTAGCCACGTAGCCACTGCTGTGGTCGCCGCGATCGCTGCTGGCGAACCCCAAACATGTGTTTTTCATCATTTAAAATACAAGCAGGTGGAGGACCTTCGGAAATGCTGTCATAAGACAACGAGTACAGCTGCAGTACTCGTACGTCCTGTAGGCTTTCAACTTTAGACGGAAATATAGATGTCGTAAGATTCAAATAGGAAGACCAAAAGGTCTTTACATTCAAGCCCACCGTGGTACTGTTGTAGTCTACATTCATTTCGTACTTTCGGGGTTAGAAGAACATACACTCGTGTCGCATGAACACATGGGGACCCGCACTGATGGGGCAAAATTCGATTACGTACGTATGAAATTTGCGATATGTACTTCTATATCTGTCCGGCTCTGTATTGTGAGACCATATCGCCTGTCTCTCTGGGAGGATGAGGCATCCGCACGGACACTTGGTTTTTGCTGGATACAGGAGACGGGTGGAAAGAACGGTTTAATCTGAAAAGCACAAACAAATACAATGCTGCTGGGCCCCGATATCATATATATGACCCAGCGGAAGTTGCTTCATATATCACATGCATCCAGTCCCCTCTCCTTGAACTGCTTCATGTAGCCCCATGGGGGGTTCGTAATAGGACTGGGCACACCTTTCACTCTGTGAGCTATACTGCTTGACAGGAACCTGAAGCATAAACAACGTGTTGCACCCGTCGGCTCGCCGCGGCGAGAACAAAAGCCAGCAGCCTACCGACTCTGGACGCAAATATAGACGACTTTACTATTGCTAAACAAAATGCCGAACGGTTATTATATACCCGATCATATTTGTACAGCAAACCCACCCAC
Source organism: Alaria marginata (assembly GCA_037833945.1). NCBI lineage: Eukaryota > Phaeophyceae > Laminariales > Alariaceae > Alaria > Alaria marginata. The sequence continues at coordinate 3,961 of JBBMKB010100261.1, read as the reverse complement.
CCACCCACCCACCCACCAGCAGCTCACGAATGATGACTGGAGACGTCGGTTTTAGGGTCCGTCATCAGTCACACGTGAGGATCTCGACCACTAAACCTATGGTTTGACGTCTATAGTCCAGACGGCCGTCAGTCACAGGCCAAAACTGCCGTGTGACATACCTGGTCAGTCGTAATTTACCCCCAGCACATTCAATCTCCTCGTGGTTTCGGCGATATGAAAGAAAGAGTATTGCCAGCATTGTTGTTGTGAATATCGCAACGCACAGACAGGCTTGGGCTCCAAGACTGACCTTGTGTAGTCCTGGCCGCCAAATCCGGCCCAGCGAGAAGCAAACGTACACCTCCTCCTGCTAGCTGGTGCGTCGCGCTTCGTCCATAGTCCAGCAGGTTGGTCTACGAACGTACGAGCCAGTTAGTTCTTGTTTGAGTGTCTGTGTATATACTGTATGTCGACCGACGATCGACCTTTTTTCGCGCAGAAAAAAATCAAAATTGATTCAGCAAGTATTTTAGACGGTAAAAACCTTTTTTCTGTGTATACGACACCAGTCACACACATCAAGGAAAAGTCTGTTTCCGGAAGATGAACGAAACGGAAAGATACAGACCCAGAATAAACCCCGCACCGCGCATACAATTTACACCGTCCTGCTGCCGCCCCCCCTTCTCCTCTCCCTCAGCTGTACACCTACCCAGCGTATGCCTACCAGCCCGTGCTACAGTAGAAAGTGATGAGTACCCGTAAGCTGCCCACTACAACAGTATAGGTCAAGAATAATGTGAAAAACTGGCAACAGTCCACAATGTGTCAGGTGTTCCAGGGCTTTTCGTGCGTCGGATCGGGCCGACAAGGTGAACCGACCCAACCTCTACCTGCATAGCATTTGAAAAGTCCTCCTGACCCAAGCCGCCAAGATCTGTGAGGTTTCGAACACCTGCTGACTTGACCCGACTCGACTCGACCCGCGAGGTCTTGAAAACCTCCTGACCCCACGGGTTGAAAACCCTTGGTACCTGTGGTACCGGTATATGTTAGGATCCATCCGTGTATCATACACCCGGGCGAAATCTTCTCAGGTGTCCTGTTGGGACCAAGACATACTCGTAGAGCGGCAAACAAAAATAACGGGTGCGATATTTTCGAGCTTGTAGCAAAAGAGCGTGCAGCAGTGCGCGCGACGTCGTGCATCTTTCTACTATGCAGCCTGGACGCATCCCCTATCCCAGCAGTTTTATCGTACGTACGGCACGAGTATAGTGAGAAAGCTCCCGTTGGAGCTTACTCTGGTAGCATGAAGAAGAGGCTGTGACATACTCGTATCATCATGCAGCACGGATGAAAGACCTGCCGTTAGGACTTGGCGTGAACTCGCCACTAGATCGTGCAGCCCTGGTTGATGACGAGGAAGACGCCGTAGGAAAGAAGTTGTCGCAGGGATCGTACAGCACGGGGAAGGACGGTCACGGAAGCACGCGCGTAGCACGAACTTACCCTTAAGGACGTCGTGTTCTTCGATGGAGTTAGCACTTTTTGGGCGGGGGGGGGTTCTGGATGGCGAGGCTCCTTAACCCAAGATCGTCGGAATGTCGTTCCATTTTTGCGATATATTACGATTTAATGTATTGATGTGGGCCACGGGTTTGTTCATCGGATTGCTCTTTCAGTTTGCTCAAAATATTTTTGTCGGTGAGGTATAGAGCTCCTCAAGTCAGGAGCTTCAGGGACAAAAAATGGTGAACCTCTATCGTAGAATGTGTCTAAGATCGTACAGCACGTGGTCGTGTCCTTGCTCCAGTTGTGGTCGAGGTATAGCTCCCGTTTTGGGGCCAAGAGTAGCGTGAAGTTTCTGTTAGCATCAGCACGGATGAGGAACCTGCCGTTGGGGTTTGTCGCGTTGATTTTCCGCTACAGTGTAGAATGGTACAGCATGGATGGATGATAAGGAAGCCGCCGTTGGGGCTTCTTTTACTCGTAGCGTGTTGAAATTGTGCAGGACGGGCGACAGCGCCAACAGACGCACGCATAGCATAGAATGAAATTGCTGTGGGAATCTTTCACCACGCGTGGATGACGCGTTCCACGATAGAGGTAGCACTTTTGGCGTTTTTGTTTTCTGGATGACGGGACTCCTTAACCCTAAATCGTCGGAATGTCATTCTATTTTTGCAATATGCTTTTTTTGTATAGATGGGCCACGGGCTCGTTCATCGGGTTGCACTTTCAGTTTGCTCAAAATCATTTTTTCGGTGAGGGTATAGAGCTCCTCAAATGAGGAGCTTCAGAAAAAAAATGGTGAACCTGTATCGTAGAATGTGTCGGATGAGGAAGCTACCGTTGGGGCTTAGCATGTAAAGGTGCCGCACTTAAAAGTAGAATCGCCGGAGAGAAAAGATTGCCGTTTGAGCAATAGCCACAACAGAAACTAAACTCTGAAGGGATTTTGAAGAATGTGACGGACAGGACAGACCGAACGGCGGTTGTTGGGAAGGGCCAATCCGAACAGAAACAACCGAAAAACCAACAGGATTTTCTAGGGCTTTTCAAGGGCCGAGTCGCTTCTCGCGAGTCGAATGAAGTCAGGGTGACCCAACCCAACCTCACCCGACCGGTGAGATTTCGAAATCTCCTGAGCCAACGCCACCAGTCCCGTTAGACCTCTTCTGACCCGGCCCGACTCGACTCGTGAGAGTTTAGAAACCTCCTGACCCGGCCCGGGGGTCGGGGAATAACCCGTGGAAATCCCTGATTTCTTTGGCCTATGCAACAAACATCCGCGCTCCGCGCCGTGTCTGTTGTCTTGTTTCCTTCTCTCTTAACTGCACGTGCGTGCATCGTCTGCCCATGGGCACCGACATAGATAGCGTGCCGACAGGGATAATACAGTAGTGCCCAAACAAAGACAAAGACAGGAAAGAGCAAAGAAAAGTTGAATTTCCTTCTAGAACAACAATCGAAACGTGACAGCTGTGGACTAGCTACTGAGGACGTAGCACTGCTGCGCTGGGGTTGTCACAAAATATATATATTCAAATATCCGTCAACAATAGTACCTCAAGCGCACCAGTGTGTTTTAGGCTCGTTTACCCGAAAAAACAGAAACTTGAAAATTAAGTTACAAATCCGAAACTGATTTGGATGAAGTAAGTGACTGACTGACTACTGTAGAAAGTCTATTATAGACTATATCGACATGTTTTCCCACTGAAACCCTCAACAACAAACAAACAAGCACAAGTGTTGGATACCTCCTACTTAAAAACACTGGCGGACCTTCACGAAGAGCCAGCTCGATCGATTCGCCCGTTTTGCGGCTCGAAAACGCCTTCAAAGGTGTTGAAGTATCTATTAAACTTTAAGGAAACACATCAAACTTGCAGTAGGGGATGGCCTAATACAAGCCTGCTGAGGTGACGAAACATCTACTAACAAACATCTAGGAAACATAATCAAAATTCGCGCTAAGAGATGGCCTATAAGACTAGTCTAATACTGTACTGTGGTGCCCGCCGGAGTCATCAATCCCGTACCGTTCTCGAAGCCCGCTCGGGTTTGGAGGTGTTCGAAATTTCACGAGTTGGGTCGGGTCACTAGGTTTTCCGATATCACGGGTCAATCGGGTCCGGTCGGGTCACCCTGACCTGACCTGACCCGACCCGCGACAAGTGCCTCGTCCCGTGAAAAGCCCTGAAAATGAAACGTCCAATACCGTACCCGACCCGACCCGCGAGGAGCGACCCGACCCGTCAAGAGCCTTGGAGAGCTATCAATCCCACACCGTTCCAAGAGCCCCCGTAGTCTGGGGCTTGAAGATGAAGACTTCTAAACTATACACAAGAATTCCGCCGTCAGCATGCCGGTCGGGTCACCCTGACCCGACCCGACCCGACCCGACCCGACCCGACCCGACCCGACCAGACCCTACCCGCCCCGACCCAACCCGCCCCGCCCCTACCCTCCC
>JBBMKB010100250.1:0-10441 GCA_037833945.1 Alaria marginata | reverse complement strand
GAAAAAAAAAAAAACCCCCCCCCCCCCCCCCCCCCCCCGCCATCCACCTCCCTTGGGCGCCCCAGATCTGACCGAGACGGTAAGGAAATGCGTAGTGGCCACCGGCGGGGCGTCGGTGTTTCTTCCCCGCGTCTTCTCGATGCCGACGCCGGATCCCGACAAACAACCTGCTGACCTCGACGATACGCAGAGAGACAGCGAGGGAGCCAAGGGGGAGCACGATGTCGGCAGCGCTTGCTTTGTTAGTGTGACCCCGGGGGGTACGGGTGTCAATGTTGGAGGTACTTCCAGCGCGTCGCCTGATGAAGAGGGCGCGGCCAGCCGTGTCGCAACGAATAAGCCTAGGGGTTGCTGCGGGGATTCTTGCGGAGGTGCTGGTGAGGGCCACACCGGCCCGGAGTCTGGGGCTTACGGGGTGCCTCTAGACATTGAGCTGTACTCTCTCAAGGCCGCCGCAGGCGAAAAGGCGAAGGGTTTGTCTGCGGAGGAGAAGCTAAAGGGGCTAAAGGCGTATTTTCTTCACTTGGCTGGCCAGGACCCTGGCGACGTGCACGAAGCGCTGCGGCTTGAGAGCGACCCCAAAGTGTCGACCAACGTGGCGATATCGGAAGGATTCCTGGACAAGGTTCGTTGTTTGACGCTATGGCTGGTACCGAGCTATATAATGCACGCAGGACCAAGGCTATGCTAGAGAGGTCACTTTGAGGGCCTTTGTTTTTCGGCGACCCAGGGTCAGTCGGGACATCAGCTATACCCTACTTTTCTTTGCGCGTCTGATTATTTTTCGTTTGTTGGTTTCGCGGTATGCCCGGCCATGGAAGTGTTGTGTTTGCTACGCTGCCAACAAAACATTTCGGAACGTTTTTGAGTGATGTATATAGAGCGTAAACTCGGTGGTAGTGAACACGGCGATACTCAGTATGTACTACAACCCCGTGGCCTTAGTCGCGAAGAAGTGTTCAGCTTGGAACGAGAAGCGCGGCTTGCGTGTTGCGTCCGCCGTGGAGAGCGGTAACCCCTTCGTAGCTGCACCCACGTTATTGGGGATATTATACTGGTATTCTCGTAGTTACAACTATTACTGTGGGACATTTGGTTTTGCAGTTTTAAAGGGTTAAAGGCGCCAGAGTCCGTCGCGCTTACCGGTGTTTGCTCAGCCGTCCAGGTGTTTGCCGTCAACGAATTGCTTGTTCAGGTACGGGACGGTGCGATCGACGTACGACCGAGGCTGGTAGCTCTCGACGTCCAAGAACACAAAGCCCACTTCTCGGATGGAACCAGCGAACACGTGAGGCTTCTGGATGCTATGACGGCCACCTACACATGTGCAAGTGCCTCAGCAGAGGACTGTGCACAACTAGCCGGCATGTTTCGGCTAAACGGCATCCCGTCCGTCCGAATGCTGCAAATTCAAACGTCCAGATACCGCAGCCGCAGTCTCATTGCTTTCCCGACGATCTGGTGTGATGCCTTCTATTTAATTGTTTGATGTTCCTTGCATGTTCTGCCTTCTACTCGTTCTTGACATCGCAGCAAGCTGCCCCTTCGCTCATCCGTAGACACCCCATCCCGCCAGCAAGATCACACCAGCACCAACCTTCTATCTGAAGCATCGTGGTGTGATTGTGGTGTGATACCGGAGAGCAAATGACACGCATTCAAGGTGCCCTGCCACACCAGTCTAACTCCTTTCATATTAGGACACGTCCTGCGATAGGGGTAGAGCACTTTGTGCCCCCACACTGCCCTCCCCTCACTCTGCCCGGGCCCCGATGTTTCTGGCAGACGGAGAAATGTGCACTATTGTTAGAATGACAATACTATCCGTGTTATACCTACTACAGCTGTACCTAGGCCAAGGGATTGTTTATCCGGTCGCACATTAAATTGTTCCTCGATTTCCGTTTTGGGTGAGAAAGCCTCAGACTTCCTCAATTGAAAAGGCCCGGAAAAGTACGGTAGCTGCAAATCCCTCTATCGTAGCAAACTCACCACACCACACCACGCCACCCAGACTACTTACTCGAACTAATTACACCCGACCAACCTACCCGCTCGGCCCACCTGCTCGTCGTTCAACAGGTTGACCACGTCATCTGCTGCACAGGACTACGTCTGAAAATCGGCTTCTTGCCCACGGATATCCTTGAGCGGTACGAGTTTGACGAAAACGACTCGGTTCAGCCCCTAATGCTTCATGCTCAGACGTGGAACCCGTGCGTCCCGAGCCTGGCGTTCGTCGGGGTGTACAGGGCGCCGTATTTCGGAGTGACGGAGCTTCAGGCGCGGTGAGAGTTGTGCATTCCGCAAGAACTGTTTAACACTCTAACCCAACACGTTCGGCCTTCGCCAACCGCATGATAGCCCGTGGCTATGTTGGACCTTCACAAGGCGATGCTCGCACCGTATACAGAAAGGAACGGGATAACTCTATGTGTTGATACTTGATATAACGGCTGCAGTAATACTTGTAGGAACTAGTGTACAGTATGTAGTTTCACGCGTGAGAGGGCATCTTCCGATTTATTGGTCACCAATGGCTGGAAGCACACGCTTCATGGCGGCAACCATTGCGGCAACCCGAGAGCTCCATGCCGCTCGTGTTGCCACAGGTGGGCGGCACGAATGTGGAGCGGCGCGGTACCCCCGCCGACCGCCGAAATATCCAAGGCACGCCTGCAAGAGAGACGGGACGTCAGGAACGCTGAGGCTCATTCTCAATTTGCGACGGTGAGAAAGGGTTTCCCGCCATGAATATCACCGAAATACCTCATTATCATTTTTCGGCAGTGAGAAGGGTGTCTCGCCATAAATATCACTGAGATCCCTCACTATCACTTTTCGACGGTGAGAAAGAGTGTCTCGCCATGAATAATACTGACTGAAATACCTCATCCATTTTCGACGGCGAGAAAGGGTGTCTCGCCATGAATATCACTGAAATACCGTGCACCCATACCGTAGTGAGCAGTGTACACTGGCAGCGCGATCGCTCCATAAGTACGACAACCTTGGCAGCAGTAGCAGCAGCAGCAGCAGCAGCAGCAGCACTTTACGAACGAAGTTGAAGTAGTGTGGCGCCCTGACGGCCGTGTGGCTCTATGAATGCTGCTCACGGGGCAGCAGCAGAGGAAGGGCGATATTGCACTTTTCACACACTGCTGTGTCACGTTGAGGCGGTGCCATTCGGTTCCCAGCGAGCACCGTTAGGCAATGGGAAATGACACCCCCTCCATGTTGCCGCAATGGCTGGTACATATACCGGTAAGCTCCGCTCGAGCCTTAAGGCCGAAACTCGAGTGTTGATATCATAGCAAAGGCCTTGCGAGCTACCTGGTACAGAATAATGTGTTGTATATACATTGGATTCAATTGTCTACGACCTCGTTGTGTACAGCAGCACCGGTAGCCGTGCCAGTGAGGGAAGTGCGGGCAGCATAGTGATGTATGAGCATGTCATGGTGAACATTCTCCGTAAAACACATGCGTTGAACACGCGTCCCCTTCGAATAATAATAACATCTCACGAACGTGTTGAGCTCATCATGCTCATCATGCCTTGTGACCATCGAAATATCAAAAAGCATGATCAAACATCGAAACATCCCTTGCCGTAGGGATACTTGGAGATCATGGAAGCTCTTGCTGAATTGGCTGGTTTGGTGCCCACGCGAGATTGGTCCGTCCACGCAGGAGGTGATTCTCCTTTCATCCAGGAAACTACGGCATCGGCGAATGTTCGGGATGGTGCGATGGGCCTTAACGGGTCTCTTTCGGCGCTTCCCAAAGTCGGAGCGCAGGCTTCGACTACGACGGATGGCTGCCGCGGGCAGGACAACGGCATCAATGCAACTGGTGTCGATGCTGAAACCCCCCCGAAATCGCAACACTCGGTGGAGATGGCGTTATTCGCTAAAGCGTTGGCAGAAATCAGTCCGGATGGGGACGAAGAGAGGGGTATGCTGATGCTCAAAGAGTGGTTGTGGAGCGGGCCCCTTCTGCCTTGCCACTACCGTGTCCGAGAATTCTTGGCCCATGGCACCGCCGTGGCTCTGGGGGATGCTGTTCGGGAAATTCAGGTCGCAAACACGATTTACCCAGGTTACGTGAAGGTGTAGATTTATCGGACCACATTCTTCGGGCATGGTTTGTGCGCTTAGGTTGCCGTATATGTCGATGTTCTCTTCAGGTCTTTGGTCAACTTGGTGCAGCACCCTCCTATCACCCTCTTCGCGCGAGACGGTTGACACATTCCAAACCCCACGGTTGTAGATACCCACATTTTCATTTTGGCTGCCTGCCGTTCGTGGACTTCGGCTGGATGTACATTGCTTCGAAACGATGCTGGCATTCTAAACGAGAATTCCGCATGCATTGGGACCATGATGTTACATGGTGTTCTTTATCGAGTGGGGGACGGGTCGCGAGGGAAGCGTACCTACGTATTACTTGAGCGTGTGAGTCAAGCCGACCACCTCGGAGGGTGGGCCCGTTGTAGGGTACTGCGGGTTTGGCTATATGTGCATCCTTCTACGGATTAATTGATGACGTTGATTGATGACGGCGAAATAAAAGGTCAGGTGTATCGACATTATCCAACATGAGTCTGTTATAACAGCGACGCCGCGAGTCGCGATTTATCGGCTCAGCGGCGTTTGCCGCGCTCGCGCGGGTAAGCAGTAAACAGAGGCGATAATGCGAGGGAGAGATGTAATGACCACAATGCAAAGATATTCATGATGCAGTCCTTCTGCTCACGAGGCGTATGCCTTTTTTAGTTAGATGCACGGGCTTCGGGATCAAATATCTTCACGAGGGTGTAGCTTTATAGCTGACAGGAGTGCAAGCTTTCAACATGCAAATAGTGCACTACAGTAGTCGTCGTTAGGCTTTCCGGGCGACGTTGTTGCGGTAGGGTTCCGTGACTAACCATAAGCCGACCTTTTCATCAGTAGGACTAACCAAATAGAATTTTGCGACAGACGGGTAACTCAGCCTACGAATAATATGTACTCGTAGGACAGTTGGTTTTTGGATGGAAGCCCATAGCTCATGCGGAGGTAGGTATGATACAGGCGGGAATGTCTTGGTATTTGCAAAAACGACAAAACACGTGTTGGGACCTTTCCTTCAGGTGGAGCCTGATACGTACGTACCAGACAGGCGTTGTCTGCCACGAATACAGGGGGGACATGCATAGAGCATGCTACGATCATTACAGTCACCTACGGAGTCGCTCATCGGTAGTCATTTCTAATGAGAAGGCGACATTTGCAGCAGAACAAGCTGTTACGATGATGCAAGTTGTGCCATGTGTCAAAAGCCGATACATTGTGCGGCACGTTTGATGTGTCGTTTCGCCCTATCGGTAAATCATAATCCGGAGAACCCAAACAGACGGGGCTGACCGACGAACGAGACCCGAGGTCAGTTGTGTTCGCCCTTTTCATGGCTGTCCGTTCTTCTGTTTGCTTCATTTTGCTCGAGGTGAGTCTAGCGCGCTCATCGCACACTCATCAATATTGAACAGTTCGCCATATATATCACCAAACTAACAGATTATAAGCCCCGACTTTGCGAATGCGCCACGATACTAGCATACTGTGAGCCGTGACCACGCGAAAGCGCCACGACCGCTGAAACTGCGGACACGACGGCGAATCAATCACACCACGCCGGGATGCGAGCTACTATTTCTTGTGCAATGACTGGACGACACGCCCAGGAAGTTGCTGTGAGCTGCTGGACCACGAACAATCAGACCGGACTGCCGGCTAGGGCTGGGACGACTGGGACGGAACGCAACCTTGGGACGTACACGCTACTACTGTATGTCGCTATATTATCAAACTGCCAGGTACGCTACATTCTAGTAACCCAACAGCGGCAATTTCGCCAACACTGTCAAGGACTCAACATCTGCCGCGACAGGAATCTCGCGGAGTTCAAGGAGTGGCGGAAGCAGAGTAGCTTGGTTTTTTAGTATCAATCGAGACCTCTACGCAGAAAATGTAACGAAAACCCAGTCCGACCGCGGCTACGGGTAACGGGCAGACGCCATCTCCCCTGCATTAGTGTTCACCACTGGTTCAGCCGCATCAACAGATTCGCTTGCGCAGTTTCAGGAAGCCTGCTGCAAAGTCTTCCACGATATCTACGGCATCTTAATGATGGCGACGCAGGAACCAGGTTGTCACGGTGTGCCCAAGCACGAGAATGCCACCGGAATAAGCGGCGGTATGAGGAAGGCCTGGGAGCTAACGTCTAATCGCCTCAATATCACGGAAGGGACTACATGTGCCAGGATAGTAGAACTGTCGACGATCGCAACAAAGCTCGGACAGGCCCAGACAGATATTATGGAAACGACAATTACGCGCGCCGAGTCGAGGCGGTGGCGGAACCCACGACCGAACGGCGATGCAACGACATCACCATCTAGGGATCACGCAAGACTTCGAGGTTATCGAATTCATGATGTGCATAGATGCTGCCTGCGATTTCTCCCAGATGCAGGCGACACATAACCACATGTATCTCGACCACGCGTCCAGCAGCAACGGAGCCAAGGGTAAAGTGACTGGAGGTGGCGGCGCCATGTCAGCCGAGTGAGTCCGTTGTTTCAATTGTGATGATCCAGGGCACTGCTCGCGCAGCTATCCCGTGCTTGCCAACCCAACACCCAAGGAAGCGACCATGCCCACGCGACCCTCACGCCGGACGTCGACCACCATCTCTGGCCGCCGGAAGAACTTAGGAAGGGGCGAAGCGGTCAAAGAAGGCTAACAGGGACTGCTTCGCTACGGCGGACATTAGCGAGGCTGGCCAGTGATATTATTGGCATGGCCGACACTCGGCGACCCTCTAGACCGTTGATGCCCTACCGGACGGGTGGACCTACCACTTCCTCCTATGGAATCGCGAGTGCGGTATCCTTTTAGCACTGTGCGCTCGACATCACTAGCACCGCCAGCGCACGGCTCTCCGAGCGCCGCCATGCCTCCTTAGCCACTGAGGGCGCGACTCCAACAGGGTTCCGTAATCCCAGTGTTGGGCTTTGTGGTAACCAAAGAGTGCGCGGAACAAAACACGAAGTTCAACAAACAAGAGATGTGTTCTATCCATCTGCTGGTCTCCCCTAGTCGTTAATTATTCCGTAGGGGTGATTGCGGCACCGATTCTTGCATTACGACAGCCATCCTGCGACGCTTGAGCCACCATCCCCGACAATGGGGAGTAGCGGGTGTGTCTAACTTCCTCTCTGCCAACCCTGGTGGGTGCTCTCCCCCCCCTCCCCTGCTGTGTTATGGGGGAGCAGGGGAAGAATCTCCCCTCAAACTAGCAGATCGGGCGACATTACCCGCAAGTCAAGATCCCACCTCGGCCCTGGGTGTGGCAAGAGCGGCGAAGTAGCACCCTCTACCTCCGTAAACGTTGGTGCTCGGCTCAGGTGGTCGCGATCGTGGCTCCAAGAGAGGCGTGTGGACTACAGCCTCCACTGGGGTGCCCATTGTCGTGAAAATAGTCGGGGATCGTAAGACGATCTCCCTTTCTGCCGCCCGGAGCGTGGACTGATCCCTTGCCACCCCCCCTCTTCCCGGAAGTTATCCGACTCCCCCATGTGCTCGTTCCTCCCCCCATACCCACCGACTGCAGGCTTACCGGCCGCGGCGCCAGAGTCAACAGTGATGTGATCGTTGGTCCATTGGTATCCGCATCTTTGTCGTGACGAGGCCTGGCCCCTTCTGTCGCCCGCCCAGGGCCAGTGCGAGCAGCAGGTGGCCAGGAACCCGGCGACATGCCGCCTGCCTTTACGAGCCTGTTCCCTGGCCTTTGCCAAAAGGAGAGATAGACTGATTCCGTCCCCTGACGTTCTGTGGTTGGGCACTGGGACAAAAATGGGTTTTCAGCGTGGCATGTGAGTCATGCGCAATGTTTTCCCTCTCGTTCTTGCAAGCCCTATCGCTACCGGGAGTGGTCGCCGCAGAAACTGTCGGAAATGCTGCGGTTTCTCTCGGTCTCTGCCCAGTACGGCCGGCTGCACACCCAACGCACCCTGCTGTGGGACTTTTGCCCGGTTCTCAAGGCACGGGCATCGCCCCAATCCCCCCCTACTGCAAACACCCCTACTGCAAACATGCGAGGGATGTACATTGTTTTACTTTTCCGCGGACAGCCGCGGCTGTATCCGTGGCGTGCCCGCGGCTATCTACGGCATTATTTGCCGCGGCTGTCCACGGAAATGTCCACGGCTGTGTCAACGGCAACGTCCGCGGCTGTGTCCGCGGCGCGCCATGGCGATGTTCGCAGCCAATGTAAATGTCCACGGCAACGTCCGCGGCAATGTCCGCTGCCTGTCCGCGGTTATGTCCGCGGCACTATCCATCCGCGGTAATGTCTGAGGCAATGTCCGGACATGCCGTGGACATGTCCGCGGACATTACTGAGGACACTGAGAGGCGCTTTGCTTCCGCACCAGGTCATTGGCTGTTCCAGGCTTCGCCCTGCATGGTTTTTAGAATCAGGTCGCCAAGTAAGATCCAACCCCAGACAGGGGACGCTCCCGGAAAGTGCTGCGGAAGTGGATTGCCTCGTACATAGCCACGGACACAGCAGTGGACATTGCCGCGGACAAAGCCGCGGACATGGACACGGACATGTTGGCCATAGCCGTGGATATTGCACAACCGCGGACATTGCCGCTAACGTCTGCAGACAAAGCCGCGGATGCAGCCGTGGACGTGTCCGCGGACACATCCACAGACACAGCCGTCGACATGCCTGCGAAAATAGGCGCGGACAAAGCCGTGGTCATTGCCGCGGACATTGCCGTGGACGTTGCTTTTGCGGACAGTCGCCGCAGACATAGCCGCGGGCATTGCCACTGATATAACCGCTGGCATTGCCGCGGACACTGAATACAGCCGTGGGCATTGTCGGGTTAGGTACGGCAGAAAACCGAAGGTTGAAGTAGTATTGTTGAAGTGGAAGGCAAAAAGTGAAGGATTTTCTGGTTGGCCTTGCTCGTGCTTCATCATAGTGATAGAAGAGTGGAAGGGACTAGCCAAGAGGGTACTTCTTGTTCGAAGAAAAGACAACGGCACTACTCGTAGTACTGTACTTCTACTGCGATGCGGCGACCCGAAGAGCTGCTGTATAGCTGCTGCCATGCTTTCGCCGTAGTAGGGGTGCTACACGCAGGTTCTTGAGGCACGGTGCAGCACCAGCGGTGCTACTCATATACCTGATACCAGGTACCAGGTATACAACAGCAGCAGTACAACGTTACTGAAGGGAAATATCGCACCAGCTCGCACATCGTGCCTCGTACATGCATAGACAAGCACAACAGACAGTCAAGATCGGGAGGCCACTAAGGGTCGATCTTAACGATACGTACATATGAAATTTCGTTTTTTATTGAAATTCTGGAAATTTCGGTATTTGCCAAAAATTCGAAGATGGGTGAGAATCCTAACGAGCACAGCTGCAATTGCCTCGCTAAACAATCGTCCACCCAGCACATAATCGGCACTAGAGCAGCCGCGCTCTCGGAAAACATCCGTGTGGTGGTCCAACTGCAGTCGGCCTGACTCGTGGGCAGGTGTTGGTGCCTTGGAGAGTGAAATCCATCACCAACTCGTCGCGCTACAACGCCCAACGCCACAAACGTCTGAGCTACTGCCCCCAGCGAGCTCAAGTCGGTCGGCCACCTCGGTGAGGTCTCACGTTGTCAACTCGACCATGAGAGCCCAGAAAGCAATTGCGCCTTCTGCGCTCGGTCATGGCCTATGAAGGACCTTGGGCGCAACCCTAGCCAGTCTTGTGTGCTCGTGAGGGGTGGAGCAGCTAGCACGGTGCGGCTGCCCGATCCTCTCCAACCTTGTGTGCCTAAAAACCTAAAAAACACAAGGAACACCTAAAACCTTCCAGCCGAGTTTTTCCGGGATCGATTTTTTTCTGCTTTTCCCTAAAACTAGCGGTACAGCCACGGCTCCGCCCGTAGAGGTATGGAAGGATTTCTGATCCGGGGATGGGGCCTTATCCTGCCCGGGTATGGTGGACTCTCGATGGCTCTAAAACCAGCACCAATGTTCTACAGCTGTCGTTTATACATTTTTCATAATTATAATAGAAGGAGCCAGAGGCCTCTGACAGAGATTTGGCCCACCAATCAGCTGCCATAATTGTAATTCAAAGGTGGAAGTCAGCAGCTTGGCTGGCTAGATGAGCCAGCGGCCTCTGGCATGGATTTAGTCAACCAATCAGCTGCTGAAATTGTAATTCAAAAACGTAAGTCAGCAGCTAAGCTGGCTTGATGGCTGTCAGGACTGCCTCGGGATTGTGCTTGTGCCTGTGCCTGTGCCACGGCTCGGCGCGGCAAGGGACCTGGTGTTCTGCCGGTTGTGGCACCCAGCCTCCCTACCCATGGGCCCTGGCG
>JBBMKB010100239.1:0-10441 GCA_037833945.1 Alaria marginata | reverse complement strand
CGGTCGGGCTATTGGCCGAAAGGCTAGAGAGAAAGCAAGGTGCTCTGCCGAAAGCAGTGTCAGGGTCCGCAACGTTGGACCTGGGAGGCTGACACTGAGTCATTGGTCGAAAAGCAAAAACAAAATGAGGACACAGTACGGTAAAAATAAGCTAGCGTGGGGCCACAGCATGGCGCCGGGGGAGCTAGTATAGGACGTTTGGTCGAACTGTGACACGGAAAACCGGGGATACCAAACCGAATCTCGACCACGTGGAAAAAAACAAAACACCGAAATGGTAACACTAACAACACCGTAATGGTGAAACTGGAGGCGTGAGATACGTCGGAAAGCTGAAGCGGAGGTCAACAACGGAAGACCTGAGGAGCTAGCTGGGTGCAGTACCAAGAAAACAAATATTACGTGGTGAAGTCACCAGACCAAAGAAATAGTCAAAGAAAGACAAAACTGAAACGTCGACACGAAAAGCGGGAGATACCTTTCGAAGCCGGAAAGAGAGTCGACCTTCTGACACCTTGAAAGGCTAGCTTATACCGGGAGCAATGCCAGCAAACGTAGCAAGGCAGTTCGACCCTAAACAAAGCAAACCAAAAATGGGATCAAGAAGAAGGTACTCGTGTAGTTCCAAGCAACGGTATAAGTGTCTTCCTTCAGAAAGAAGGTAGGCAATAGAGAAAACAAGAGAAAGAAAGCCGTATCGGGGTACTATAAGTCAGAAACACTCGGTCGACAGCGTGGAACAACCCTGGGAGACCAACTGAAACAAATAGGGGGAAGCACAAAGTAGGCAAGTCGTATCATAGTGACATATTGTTCGGTAGCCTGAAAAAGGAAGGCGATAACAACGGACGCTGGAGGGCTAGCTTAAAGGAGATACTAGCTACGTCCTAAAGCGGGTTCGCCGAAAACAACAAATGGGGTCAAAGCGAAACGACCTACATGGGCTGTGAAGCCAAGACGTAGTCGAAAACGTAGGACTATTGCGGCAGGTACGCCGAAAAAAAAGGTACAGAAACACAAAGAGGGTCAAGAGTAGACGGCCTGTGGGCTGCAACGTCTGAACGAGCTGCAAAGCCAAGACAAAGACCGGTGTCGCTGGTCCCTAGGGGCAGGCAGGTATGCCAAAAACTAAGGAAAACTGGGTCAAGTGGCGACGACCTGTGGCTGCAAAGCCGGGATGGAGGTCATTGCAGTTAGACCGGTGGGCAGAATACGCTGAAAAACATAGAGAAGACAAACGAATCAATCGCAGTAGACACGTTGGCTGCAAAGCTAGTACGGGATTCGATCACGGCGCCTTGGGGGCAGGTCCGATCAATCAAGAAGAAAGAGGGTCAAGCAGAACCAGCGTGTTGGATGGGGAGCCAGCACGGGATCGATAACGTGGGACCTATGGGAGCTCTGTCAACAGGAAGCCAATGGTCGACAACGTGCAACCTGATCAACGTAGTAATGGCTCGAATGCATCAGTCGATGGGGCTATAGGGCAACGAAAACCTACGTGGGAAACAAGTACGCTAACATGCAAGAAATAGGCCAACAGTAATAAATAACTCGTGCCTTGCAAAGACAAAAACAACAGCGCGGGAAACATCTTATGTTGCCATCAAGCGCAAAGGGCGAGGTGACAACGAGACGATAGAAGCCATAGCATGGTACGGAAAACCATGGTTCCTCTGTATCTTCAAAACAAAGGCAGACTACACCGCGGTGGAAAGTAGAAGCAAAACCACATAGAGGGGTATTTGTCGTGCCGTGTGATAACAGAACAGCACAACTGAAGGCACCAGTTCAAATTCAAGTGAAACACTGTTGTGTTGGTCCCCGAAAAGAAAAGTTAAATGATATCTTCAACGCGGCGAAAAAAACGACGGAAGGCATACCGCTATGTTAAAATACGGTTTAGGGTCCACGCTGATAGTCAGACTCCGAGGGGCTACAGTGGAGAGCCACCAGGCGATGATGCTGACTACCGATAGGAGGGCACTAATGAACTAGTTTGGGCCACGAGGCGATAATGTTGACTTAACCATCAGTAAGAAAACGAGTACGCGCGCGCTGGGCATACACAAGCAAGTACGCCCAGAAATAAGCGGTGAAGGCTACTACGGGCAAGAGATGCGCACGTCTATTGCCATTAAAGGACAAGTGTACCCAAAACATGGCATGCCGTTAAAGAACAAGTTGTGTACCCAAAAATGGCAAGAAAAACCAAGTAGTACCCGTGTGGCGCGAACGCAAAAATGGGAGGGCATACGTTCCAAGCATGTTCGTGCTGCAAACAGAGGAAGGTATACGTTCCCATCCGGCACATGGGGCAGGGGGAAGAAACGCCAAGAAAGACTAATGCAGGACAAATAAGAATTCGCTAGCTGATACTGCAAGAAAAGCGAATAGGGGGTCGCGAAACAACGTAGGACCCATAAATGCTACCAAAGAGCAAGTCTATAGACGGTGCAGGCGATCTCGGCTAAAAAAGGATCAGGCGAAACTAGAAAGATTTCGCAAGCTGATCCCATAAGCAGAATATCGGGGGGCACCAACTAACATATAACTTACAAATGCTAGCTCGGTACACATGGCGCAAGCGAAGTGCGGGCTAAAACATGATCAGGCGGAACTACCATCGTTTCGCGGCCTCGCGGCCTGATACTATAAGTGAGCCTAGATGGGGTGTCGTGAACAAACGTTGAACCCTGAAATGCTAGCAAGAAGTTGACAACGTCGAAGATCTGCGAAGCTGGCGTAGAGCCAGTACTACAAAAAGCTAAGAAACGAAACACAAACACCAAAATCTGCGCGAAAACACTTGCGTGCCCAAACGAGAAGGGAGTTAGGGGTATCCAGCGCGAAGTAGCTGGGTGAAAGAAAAACAAAACAAACAAACAAACACGACGCTCCCAAAAACAGAAATACGTTCGTAGTGCAGAACGTAGAGAAGGGCCAAGAGAGGTATACCACAGTGGTTTTGCAGGCTGCAAAACAAGACAAGCTAAACCGGCGGAAAGAAGGAAAAGACACGACTGGTTTGCGACCAAGTTACGGGAAAAGAGGCAAGCGAAACCGACGGGAAGCAGAAGATGGAACCATAAAACAAAATCACCCTAGTTATGAAAACGGAGCTATCTAAACCAATGGCTGGAAGGCCAGGGTAGCTCACGGACACAAACACGTACATGATCGTGCTGATCAAAAACAGCGAAGACCAAAACGTCAAGGCGATGGAGAGGCACCTTGAAACTGAGTGGACAACAAAGTCAAAACTAAAAACTCAAGACGCAACAAAGCAAAAATAAAACGATCAAGGGGGGGCAGTAGGATAAAAGGGTAAGTGCGACTGAACGCGAAAAATACCATGCCCGCAAATTTCTCTCTCTCGTGGCGCTGCAGACACGCGGATCCGTAGAAGATCCTCCGCGAAGATGTGCAGTAGGTAGTCGATTGGGGCCGGATGGTGTAGGGGCTTGAAACATGACATGATGAAACGCGGCGGTTGGCCGTAAAAAAGGGTGCTGCAGCGCTCCACTCGTGAGATGGTGACGTCGTGGTAGGTGGGTAATATGAGGTAGTAGCGCTGATGACGGCCGATGGTCCGATGAAGCGCGATGGGCTGTCCTGAATAGCTGTGTTGCGACGCTCCGAGCGCGAAACCGTGAGGGTGGGGTTGTGGCGCGAGATGCAGTAGGAGCGCTGTTGACTGCAGAACACGAGGCTGTAGTAGTCCAATATGGTCGGTCGAAGAATGCGTCGGTCGCGCACGCGGTGGTAAAAGGTGCTTGTCTCGCAGCGTGCATGTGGACGCGGCGTTGATGCTATCGCAGTCCGTAAAGGTGGGCCGGTGAAGGTGCCTGCGGTGTTCGCGGCAGTGAACTTAGCTTTATCCGCGGTGGGGATGTCGACGTTGTGGTTGGAATAGTTGGTGTAAGAGGTCCGAAGGGGTCGACGACGGCGGTGACGCGGGGGCCGGTTGGTGGAGGCTGGAAGGGCCAGGTTTAACGCCATGGTGGTTGCAGAGGTCCGTGGAATATATCCCAGTTGGCCGGCGCTGACGGTGGCGAGGACGCCGGAGTGGGTGGTAGTGGCGAGGGAAAAGACGCATTGTCGACGAGGCGGCTGTGGAGGTTGGTGTAGAAAATCGAAGGTAGTCGTTGCGAAAGACCGCGGCGAAGCTCAAATGGAGATGGAGCTCTGGCGAAGGCGGTGCTCTGGTGAGGGTGGAGCTCTGGTGGCCGTGGAGTTCTGGCGAAGGTGGAGGTCTGGTCGCCAAGTTTAGGTGAAGACGAAGTTCTGGTCGCGGAGTAGTCGCACGGCGGTGGGGTTGGGGTCGATTATCTTGGAAGTGTGGCCACAGTTATTGGTGGAACAAACAGTAGTCGGCGACGGTCCCACGAGTTCCAGCGGCAGCGGTGGAGCGATGACGGCTCTGGAAAAACCAAATTGATCGACGAAGAATGAGGGAGGGATAGAACGGATGCGCCAATGGTGGGCGGTATCGAGAACGACGGACGGCCTGAAAGCCGATCCAGAAGGAGCACCAACGTTTACGGCGCCTTTCCCGGAGCAGGTTAGCGAACCGGAGGCGATGTCGTGGCCCGAAGTAGACGCGACGAACGTTTTGGGCGGAAAAGGAGTCAATGGTGTTCTGGTATGGCCCGTGACGGTGGATGTCCTTGAAGTTGTTGTTGTTGAAATACGGTGGTGCATGGGGCAGGAGGGAGGGGAGGTTCAAGCCCACCCAAAGCGATGCCCAGCATGGAAGCTGCGCGGTTTGCGCTTGTCGGTACAGGCGGGCGGATGGTGGTGCGTCGGAAGGGAGGGACAGCTAGCCCATCCAAACCTATATCCGGTATGGAATGCTCGCATTTTATACCTCGTCAGCGAAAAGGGGGTGGAAGGGTCCGATAGGTGGCTGAAAAAAAGATCCCGAACCAGGCTGAGAAGTTCACGAACCAGAAAAAAATGTCAAACTCGGAAAAGGAAAGCGATGGAGCGGTAGAGGTGGGGTGGAAAGCAGGAGCAAGCCCACCCAAACAGATACTCGGTTCGAAAAGGTCATGCACCGGAAAAGCCAAATAACGCCAACTCAGAAGATGGGAGCGGCGGAATGGTGGTGGTGGGTTGAAACGGAAGGGGGGAACGAGCCCACGCAAGCCGATACCCGGCTCGGAGAGGTCATAACTGGAAAAAAACAAAGCTATAGGTTCAGGTGGTAAACCTACAGGAATGCTAGGGTAAGGGGGTGGCAGTCGTGGCGTCACAGACGTGTCTTCAGCAACGGACAAGGAGATTCCCAGGTTCCGAGGGTGAACCTACAGGAATGTTGGATTAAGCGGATGGTAGTCGTTATAGACGTGCCTTCATGAACGGATAGGGGGTTCGAAGCCGTTGTGTTGGGGAGAGACCTGTTTGGTGTTCACTGGAAACGGTACATTCGGTCGGCGAATAAACAAAACGTTTCGCCAGAAAAAAAAGAAGAAGCAAACCACTTGAAAATGCTACGCCTTGGTGGCGAACCAAGATGGGCAAGAGAAAGGTGGTGTAAGTGGGAGCCAGGGCGCTCGAGCGCCGGTGAACTGGGGTTGGATAAGTCTTCCGTGGTCGTGTCGTTAGGGAAGGTTGAAGGACTGTTGGCGTGTTGGGTCCGGGTTGGGAAGGTCATCCGTGATTTTGTCGTCGAGGAAGGCTGAAGGGCCGTCGGTGGTTTGGCTCCGGTGAATGGGAAAGGCAGGCCAAAAGCTGGGACGGGAGGGGTAATCCGTCGGTTTGACCTCGTTGTGGAAAACGGAAGTGCCGTCGTTGGCTTTCGTCTGGTTGTAGACGATCTTAACCTCTGGGTCGGAGGTGTTGTTGGTGGCCCGGTAGGGGTGGAACTGCCTGGGACAGGTTGCCGTGAAAGGGGCGGTAATGCATCGGACGTTGGCGGAACGAAGATGTGTTCAACCCTGGATGAGGAGAGTTGCTATCCCGGAATGGGCGGCTGCGTCGAGGGAGCGGATGCAATCCCTCAATAAACGACGTCGCCGGAACAGGTGAAGGGAACGACCGATGTCTCCGAGGTTCAGGCGTCGCCAAAAAGGCGGTGAAAGGGGCGGTTGTTACCCCGGGGTTATCGGTAGTGCGAAGGTTCCGGGAGGGTCTCCGGTAGTGCGTACCTGGCCTGGGGTTGAAGATGTCTCTCGAAGGCCCGGAAGTGGAGGGGGCCGGGTCTTGGATACATCGGTGACGTTGTCGAGGAAGCCAACCCAACCAGGTGGAGGGAGTGGCTGCTATCCTCGAGTCCGTGAGGGGAAAGGTCGCTAGGCGGTGACTTCTGAGGAATGGCCGAGACCCGAGCACAGTGGTTCTGCGGGAACGCGTCTGGTCAGAAGTGTGCAGGTGGTAGGCCGTGGTTTCAGCGGGAGCGGCAGAGACCGGAGCAAAAGGCGTCTCGTTAGTATTACGTCGCGATGGAGAGGGGCAGTGAGGTATCGGCAGGTGTATTTCGGCGGTCACGGAGGCGGCCGGGACAGAGTTTTTCTGTCGAAACCGGTCGTGGTTGGAAGGGGGCCGGGAGGAGCTCGGTGGTTCGTGAGGTTGGTGGAAAACGCAGAGAACCGGAGAGGATGGCTCATGTATACCGCGGATGGAAAGGGGGGCAGGAGGGTGCCAAGCTAGTAAGGTCGTACCGTTGTCAAAACTAGGGACGCGAACTGGGAGGGCGTCGGTAGTTGTCGAGGGTGGTAAGGTGGTGGTGATATGGGAAAAGTTCCGGCGTTAGTCGGCCTCGAAACCAATGTCCCAGCTTGGTCGTAAAGGAGCTCCGGCGTTGATTGGCGTCGGAACTAATGTATCAGGGTTGTCCATACGGATGGCTCGGATACGTCGTTAAAGCCAGATGAGCTGCGACGTTGTGGTGTCGCTCAAAATGTCGGCCTTGGGCGATGTGGGAAACTGCTTCACACGGTAGTAAAAATAACACCGTAGGAGAGGAATCCGAAGGGTGGCACTGCTAAGAGGTGGAACGTCTAAGAAAAGGTAGTTCGATGTAGCCTGGCTGCGGTATGCTGCCAAGCAGGGGCTATTTGCGACTGTCTCTAACACTGTCAGACGGCTTAATGAGGGTATAAACGGCTAATTCTTGAAAATGGTGCCGGCTAAATCCACGTGTTGCCCAAGGAGTCTCGGCATTATATCGCCGAGGCTCTGGGGGGGGTCTCCGTTGGTTGCGTTTATGGCGTGAAGCGGAGGTACCCTGGATATTCTGTCTCCAAGCGTTGGATGAACAGGAGTGAACTCACTAGGAAATGCCACAGCTACTGCCCGTACCACGCAATGCACGAGGCTGGCGAGGATGACGGATTAGAGGGCTCAAGGCATATCTTGGTCAACTTTGATCGCGAGCCTTCCGTCTTTATATCGCGGCTGTCCCTCGGGGCTAGGGGCAGCTGTGTGGTCAACACTAGTGCAGCGGTGGTTCCCGTCGTTTGCGGGTTCCTTGCTGTCACTTTTAAAAGGCGCGCGTCCTAGGACAAACGCGGGTGGAGCCGCCAACACGTAGTCAAGGCGAGCTCCGGGTGCGATGGCCCGGAATGTGAAGCAGTAGATTGGTACTGTGATCCGAAACCGCTGGTAGCCGTAGTATTCGGCAAGTGGCGTCGCTCATCGTTTGAAGACGTCGAGTGGAGCATCCCGGTGGGGCTCGGCGTCTTGTCCTCCTCTCACCCACACCCCAAGGCAATCACTACAACAAGGGGATCCATCTTGAACAAGCGATTCATATAGGGGCAGGGCGGGGGGTGTTGGTGTTGGTGTTGGGGGGTGGGGGTGAAGCTTGTCCCGCAGAAAGAGGAACTGGGTTTGCGTCCCGAAAAAATGCCTTGTCCCTGGCGGCGCTGCGTCGGTAAAATAAGCGTGTAGCATCCAAGGTTGTGGTGCCAAAGTTGTTGACGGGCGGCCACGTTGTCGCTGTGAATGATGTAGTCGTCGTCGCAGCTGTTGTTCAAGGAAGAAAGGCGATCATGGCGCTTTTGACCCGAATATAGTTGCCACGTAGATGTAACGAGCGGCACTGTTGGTCGTGGGATACGCCGGGTGATGGCTTTCGGTGTGCGGCATCCACATTGCCGCGATTCCCTAAAGGAAAAACCAACATCTGATGGCGCCGGGTGTGCGGCAGGCACGTTGCCGCGATTTCCACGTTGCCGCGATTACCGAAAGAAAAAGCCAACATCTGATGGCGCCGGGTGTGCGGTAGGCACGTTGCCGCGGTTACCGAAAAGAAAAACCAGACTTCTTGAAGTGCGTCCAACTCTGGGCATAGCGCAGTAGAGGTGTAGCGGTGTTGCTACAGTAGGATAATGTCGCGAAGACGCGACTTGAAGAAAATGCTCGAGAGCCAGCGGGGGTACACGGTCGCCAGATAGTTGAGAATGACGCTCGTCGCAAGTTGTGTCCTGTATCGCAAAAAGGCTGGTGGCAAGCTACCACTGATTGCAGGTAAGGAGAAAGATGCAGGCACTGTGGGCGTCACAGTTCGAGGTGGTTGCGACGGCCGTTGCGGCGACTACGGACGGGTTAGCGTCTGTATAGTTGGGCGGCTTCGCCGTCGCTGTGGCTGCGGTCAAACTCGGTGATGTGGATGGTAGATGTAGAAGAACGGCGGATGAGGCTCGGGAGGTAGGTGGTGCGGTGGGTGCGTGCGGCGTTGTGGTTGTTGGTTGTGGTAGGGTTCTATGGGCGGTGGGCGCTAGGGCCAGTAGGGGAGTGGAAGGCAATGGATGCGGTGATACAGTTGGTGGGCAGCTCTGTGGTCGTTTGGGCAACTGTAGCAGCGGCGAAAATGGGTCGGTACTTCAAGGGAATAAACCGAACCGGTAGGGCCGTCGAAGGGCAAGGGTTGCGGCGAAATGGGATTCGTGGGCGACGCTGTGGCCGTTTGGGCAACTGCGTCAGCGGCGGAAGTGGGTCGGAATTTCAACGAAATAAACCAAACATGTAGGTTACCGCAGACGGCGGGTCTAAGGGTGCCAACATTCGCGGCGGAAGTCGTTGTTGGATAGGAATGTCGCTGCAAAAACTCAACAAGTATTATGCCGCAGGCAGGGTGTCGTTGGGTGCCGGTCAAGACCGCGGGCGCGCCGTATACCCTTGAGTGCAAAATCGGGCAAGGTAAGCACAACAAGATCAAATTCAAGGGCGGTTGAGCGCAAGATGTTGAGCGCTGTAGTAATGGGCAGGAGCGCATGAGCTTGTAGCAATACGCGCACACCTGAGCCATTGTGGTAGTAGACGCAGGGCGCAAAACAATTGAGCGGCAGGGAAGCCGGCGGTGGAAGGGTGTGCACCGGGGTGGAAGCAGCGATGCGTCAGTATGGAACGGTGATCTCGGCTCAGATATGGGCGGTGTACCGGTAGTAGGGGTGCCGGAAGTGATCGAGCTCGAGTACACTAGCTGGTGGGGCAAAGCGTAAAAAGGGCTGTGATCGCGGTGGCATACTACGCGGCAGCCATCGCGGCACTGGCCTCATTGCTGCCGATGCGTCGGCTTACTCTGTGGTAGCCGTCGCGGCACTTGCCATTGTTGGGAACCTCTGTTGCAGAATACCATGCTCGCAAGCACTAAAACTCGACGTCGTGCCAGTGTGGACGTCTCCTGTATAGGGATCCGTCCTCCTGGTCTCGGCGTGAAAGGTAGCTCAACCAAACGCCGAGGGATTCGGATTGAGGGGAAAGGTCGGGGACGGTGGCGGCGGTGGAAGTGCCGTCACTGCCCTAGCTTCCAAATGCACTGTTGGCATTTGGTCGATTTTCACTTTGAAAAAACAAGTGTCAACAGGTTGACCGTAACTGCACCACCCATAGCTGCAGCACGTGAAAAACGCGAAGCATTCTGATAATTGCGAGGGTCGAGAGGATTCACGTTGGTCCGAGATTGAGTTGGAAGGTCGGGGATTGGGTTAGAAGGTTGGGGGTGACGCACGCACAGGAGTAGAGAGGTAGGGAGCAGTACAAGCAGTATTCGAACGTCACCAAGAGGACCGGAAGGTGATGGAAGATTGTAGATATACCCGGGGGAGGTAGAGCTTAGGTGCTCGGGAGATGGCAACCGCCACCGAGTATCCAGTTGAACACAAAACAAGATCAGACCCTACGAAATGGAAGTAATATTACCTCTCGTACCCGTCAAATACGAAACATTATCTGGAGGTCTTCTGAAACGTTTTCGGAGCGTCAAAGGACGGGGTACATCTGGCGTTCACCGTTACTAAAATACTGGTTTTCCACGCAGAGGTTGGTGGAAGACTATTGGGCAATGGACTCTGCAGTCCACTAGTATCTAGTTGATTTGTAGTCACTACCAATGAGTACACTAAGTATCCTATTCAAGATGCGGGGAATTACAATATGCGGAGAGACTTGGTGTATTCCTTCTCACTGCTGTATTGTATTCAAGTTGTAACTA
>JBBMKB010100228.1:0-10441 GCA_037833945.1 Alaria marginata | reverse complement strand
CTTCGCCCTCAGCGCTCCTCAGCTTTTCTTAGACGTATTTTTTTGCGTTTGCCGTGTTAACTTTCGATGAGGACATCGCCTCGGCGCGAAACTCCCTCATCGTGCTTCACTAGCCCTACTGCGCCGGGGGCGCCTCGACCGCGCTCGTGCGGTGCCCTGAGTCAATCGCAGTTGCCATGCAAAAGTTGGCCAAAATCTACTTTTGAGCCCTGGAAATTCAGAGGTCATTGGTTCGATCCTCGCCGTGGCCACTTTTTTTAAAAGGTTTTTTTTCTTGAAAAATGTACCCAGGGGTACTTTTTTCATTTTGGGCGAAAAAACAACAGCAGTCATACGAATAATACGAGTACTCTGCTGTATCGGCATTGTCGCGTGCATATGATGTGACGCTGCTGTCCTGTCTTCCGCATGTGCTCTGCTGCTGCTGTTATTATGAGTGATGCTTGCTGATTTTTGTTGGTACTGGATTGTATGTTTGTAACGCTTATACCATCAGGTATAGGGAGTATATGACGTACCAGGGTACGAACGAGCGTACAGAATGATATCATACGAGCACTCGCAGTAGTGCTGCTGCTGCTGCTGCTGCTGCTGTACGAACGAGTAATAATGCTGCTGTTGCACGAACGAGTGCCACTTTCTTCATGTAGGCCCAAGAGAGAAACCCACCAGCAAAGGAACGCGACGAGAGAGATAGCTGGTGATGCCCTTCGAAGCATTTCGGTCAGCTTTCCTTCTTCGTGTTGCTTCTTAGTGGGCAACTGCTATCCTTTTGCTTTTGCTTTTGCACGCTACACATTGTACCAGATGGCGAGCTTTGTTTTGTTGCTTTTCAGCGTTTTCTTTCTCTTCGCTCAAAGACGATTAGTTTATTATGCAAAACTCTTGGCAGTATACTCTGCCGCATTAATGTTTACGGCCTGGATTTGCTTACATACTTCATCCTGTGTCATTACGAACATGCGCGGAGCCGCAGGCGGGCGCCAGCCCGCCGCGGCGAAGCCCGCTTGTATATATATATATATATATAACCTCGGGTACCTGATACCTACCTGGTATATATTACCTGGCATACCAGTTTCATAACCGGTATCGCACGCTACGTAGTGCAGCAGCAGTGGATGGACTCGAGTATACGAGTAAATACGTCAACTGCTGATGTTACACCTTTTCATATTACTGCAAGTTCAGTAGGAACCGTAGATACGAGAGAACTAGACGTCACCGTTCACAAAGAGCTTACGTGCCAACCAACACAGCGAGTAACACTATCATCCTACAACCAATCTCCAATGCTCTCCAAATATATCGTACATACATCAAGAACATCCATTGTACGAAGCATAAGCAAGTGCTATTCACTATTCATTACACGATCCTGCTCACAAACCGGCAATCCCGAGCAATATTTCCGCCCCTCCCTGCCAATCAAACATATTTAGGCCAAAAGAAGTATGTACACAGGTGGCCATTTGCCTTGAGTGCGGCACGTTGTGGCAAAAACCCAACCTCAGTACGGTGGGCCGACGTTCAAAAGGTACCGCAACGTACGAGGCACGTTGTAATTTATGGACAACCTCAAGTCTAGGTAGGTCTGTTAGGTTGTCTTAACTGCCACCGCAACCAACGCAAACGGCCACCTGTGTACGCCTGTATAGTAGCACGCGCTACCCCCATATCGTGTGTCACCCGGACGACATATTCGTTCGTTCTCCGCCTATGCTGGATGCTGGAAGCCGGTTGCCACCCAATAAAAACCCAACCACAACACCGGCCTCAGCCAGACCCAACCCAACACAACACAACTCCACCCCAACACAACACAACTCCACCCCAACCCAACCCTACCCCAACCAAAGCCGACCCAACCCTACCCCAACCCAAGCCAATCCAACCCAACCCGACCCAATCCAACCCAACCCAACCCAACACAACCCAACACAACCCAACATAACCCAACTCAACCCAACACAACCCCAACCCCAACCCCAACCAAAACCCCCCCAAACCCAACGTGACTGTATATGTCTCAGACGGTCTGAAACTGAACGCGTCCAAGGGGCCAGCCGCCTCGAGGACGGTGGACCGTACTCCTGAAACATTCGTCTCAGAAGCTTGTTCGGCGGGAAACCGGCTTCTCCCGAAAATTTCCACTGCTCTCCCAGCGCCCGAGTGGCCCCGGAGGAACAAGAGGAAGGATTGGTCGAGGTGCGAGATACCGCATATTCCACGTGTTTGTTTCGTGAGGTATACCTGGTATGCTTAAGGGTATCCGGGTACCACATCTTATTGTTATTATTTATAGTGATGATACTCGGGTATATGTACCCGGGTATTCGAGCACTGTATAGCCCACTAAACAACACCCTTGGCTTTTCACGGGTCATGACCCGACCCGCGGATCGGGCCAGGAGATTTCCATGACCTCGCGGGTCGAGTGAGGGAATCCGGTTGGGTCAAGAGGTGTTCGAATGATAACGAGTCGAGCCAGGAGGTTTTCAAATCTCACGGGACGGGTCGGGTCGGGTGACCCGACTCGCGAGAAGCGATCCGACCCGTGAGCAGCCCTGATATTTTCGTGTACCGAAGATGCTGCGTAGGCGATCCCGATGTACCCCCTTGACGGACCGCCTCTTTACAGTATAGAACACCTAATATACTATGTTTATACTAATACACAGGGAAACAAGAGAAATACCGGCTGATATTTGCATAAACATAAGAACTCCGGGAGCTATGGTGCTGGAGGTTTGTGTCCAACGCACTCTCCCTCTCCAAAATAAGAAACCCAGCCTTTGGTCTGTATTTATGTTTCTCATTTTAGGTGTCCTGTACTGTATTAAGGCCTGAAAGTCCATCAAATATACTAGGAAACCGCGGGTTGACCCCTCGACTGACCATCCCCTTACACCTAAACTGTAGTAGACCGATGCACACATGTTTTCTGAAGACGAACCCCTTGGAATCAGTATGATATGGGGTTTTCAGTGCGAGTTTAAACCCCTTAGATCAAGCGAAAGCTTCACGAGAAAGCACATTCGTTGGACACCCCTGTGGGCTCTACGAGCACCCAGCAAAATCCCCAGCTTTAACGGTGCAGTGGAGGGCGCTCCCAATACGCGTGCCGGTGTGTGCCAGTCCAGTATATCGGCACTATCCAGGTCAACGGCACTATTGGGAGCAGGATTACTTAATACAGGTCCAGTCTTGCCAAGCGAGTTAATCAGCACTATAGAGAGCAGTGGCACTATTCAACCGGCACTGTCGGGAGCCCCCCGCTGTGTTCTCGAAGTTTTCGAGGGCTCCCCCTCTTTCGGTGTCCAGATTATTTTGTGCGATGTCAATATTTTTCTGGCATTAATATACTAGTTTTAGTGGGTGCCGGTCAGTCAGTCAAGGAGCCAAACCGCGGTCTTGGGGAACGTTGTCAACAAAATAGTATAAAAGTGGCGGCGCCGCAGGGCGGGGGCGGGTTCGATGCGGTCTTGTGAGTACGAGGCTCTTGTCTCGCATGCCACCGTGGTTGACCACCGGGGTTGACCACTCCTATCGCTGACGGCTTTTGCTTGTTCAAAGACCAACCACCTGCAACGGGCCTCTCTGGCTTTGTATGTTTTTGCTGTGACGGCTCTGCCGCTGACATTAAATACCGCAGCGGATCAACGACCTAGAGACCCCGGAGGAAACTGAAATCTCGCCAGTGGAAGCTTTGGACGAGCCCAACAACATGGCAGGTGAGGGTTGGTGGGATGTCATGCAAAACCGTTACAGTAGTAGGTGGCCCCTTTTTAAGGGACCATGGTGCCTCGGTTTGGAACAGCAGGGTCCCTTATATACCGACGTCCCTTAATAACCCCTTCAGCACTGCACCGAGTTTTTTTGCTACAAACTTCTTGGAACTAGTGTGG
Organism: Alaria marginata; assembly: GCA_037833945.1. Lineage (NCBI taxonomy): Eukaryota > Phaeophyceae > Laminariales > Alariaceae > Alaria > Alaria marginata. The sequence goes on along the minus strand of JBBMKB010100228.1, from coordinate 6,533 downwards.
GAATTTTATAATAGATGAAGAATTAACAACTGTGGCCCCATTTAGCATAGGCCTCGTTTTTTCTGACAATCGGTGCTCTGCGTTTTTCAAGCGGGAAACGGTTTGTTGCCCCCTTTTAAAGGGGTCGAGCTCACCACACATGTTCCACATCTGTGCCGCCCCCACCCCCGTTCGTCGACCACTCTCCCACATGTTAAAAAAACAAATTGCCAAAAAGTGCCTCCCTATCTTGCACGGGTCTGTGGGATTTGGAGTTCAAAAGGGTTAGTCTAGGTCCACCACGCTTCCACATCTGTGTGGTATTATATGTAAATTTGTCCAACCGAGTACCTGAACCTGACTAGTCCCACCGTAAAGGTGCCACGTTTTGACCCAATGGGTTTCGACTGGTTGAGCTCGTCAAGCAAGTAACTCCCGGTGGGATGATCAATTTACTACTGTAGCTACCAGGTACAGAAACGTTGGCCAGCCGGGTTGCGCGAAAACATGTCTTCGAAGTCCTGTTGGCTCGCAATACACCCGACAACCCTACGTCGACCAAAACCCCCTCTTTGCGTGCTACCATATCAGACGCATGACGGCATATGGTTATACGTATCAAAACGCGTGGTCGTACCCGGCAACAAAACCAAACCTGGATATTTCCTTGAATCACCCGCTTGCAGGCAGGGGCGGCGCAAGGCCGGAAAAGCGACCGCCGACGCTCAATATTGCTCCGGACGTGGGCATGGCGCAGCAGGGGAACTGGCAGCCGCTTAGTCCGAGGTCAGTTTTGTCAAAAATAAAAATAAAATCATCTTGTTTATGTTTTAGCCATCGGACAATGAGATATGCGGTCTGAGCTTCAACGCTAGTCACTCATCAAAAATCTCCTAAAAAAAAGGACTCTAAAGCAAAAAACCTGACCACTAAAAGGCGGGAAAAACAAAACAAAACAACAAGTTCGCCACCCATCACTATTAATACCGCGGCCCATCAAATCAAAGGCACTACAACGTACACAAACGCGCGCACAGTAGGAGTGCGGGCCGTCCTCTCGGAGATCAAGGTGGTGCAGCCGGCGAGGCGGGAAGTTACGGGGGGGAGGGAGGGGGGCTCATGTCCCCGGGGGGATCTTCCCTCTACCCCAGCCCAGACAAGAAGGACTTCGGACGAGCCATCCTGCTGAATTTAACCTACCTCAATCTTTCCCGGCGCTGATTCTGATAATATCGCACCACCACCATCGCCATCAAACCACAAACGACGCACGCTGCGGTACTGGATTCAGTATAATATCACAATTTCGTTTATGAGCCTCCTCGCTTAAGGAGCTCTATACCGCACCCAAAAGACGATTTAGAGAATATTTAGAAGTGCCTCCCCGATGAGCAACCCCCTGCCCTAGGTAGACACACAGCGAAACATATTTCCATTAAAAAAAAGGTGTGAAAATTCGGACGATTTTGGGCTAACGAGTCCCCGTCAATCGGAAAAAAACGCTTCCGCCAAACAGTGCTCTGCTACCTCTATCGTAGCACTTGTCAAATCCAACAACTATAATAATGACAATATTACTAATAGTGTTATTATTTTCGCCGAAAACAACGTGCAGAGCGAGAGCTTCAACACCGATCGCTGATTTAAAACAAAAAACAGAAAGAAAGAAAGAAAGAAGAGCTCAAACTAGTGTACGCATCCAATCAACACTGCAAAACCTTACATATACATAGTCTATATTTTAACCCCCGACGAATCCAAAACCGCGAACAACAGATCCGCAAAAACCTGTAACCCCTACTGTACACCACTAAACAACCACGAACAAATTAAACACACGGCGCGCAGGAGCGCGGATCGTCTTCTCGGGAACAAAGGCGGCGCAGCAGGCGGCGGCGAGGCGGGACACTACGGGGGCGGGGGTCTGATGTCCCCGGGGGGGTCCCCGCTCTACCCCGGCCCGGACAGGAAGGACTCCAGACGGACCATCCTGCTAAACCTGACCTACCTCAACCTGTTTTTGGCGCTGGTTTTGCTTATTCTTGGGGCGGCGGGTCCTGCGTACCCTGGGCATAGCGGTACCACGGACAACTCCTACACTGATGGGGTGAGCATAATTGACCCATCCCACGGTAGGGGTGCAGCAATGAGTTCATGAGCTCCTGACGTGAGGAGCTCAATACCTCGCCCGAAACATGACTTCCAAAGTTTTCGTTGGCGCAACCCGATCAACATCTCTGTCCGCTAGTCCTGAAACAAATGCACTGGTAAAATGATTATACCAACCGGCAGTTGCTCACTTCGGGAGCCCAACCGGTCAGGAACGTTTGACCCCAAAAAGTGCAAACCCCAACCGTGGGATGACTCAACGCACTGTCTCCGATGATGGCGCCGTAGGTGAACCTCGAGCCATCATCATCCCACGGTAGGCGTTAGCACTTTTTTTGGGGTAAAACGCTCCTAATCGGTTGAGCCCCTCAAGTGAGGTACTACCGGTTTGGTATGAGATTTATAAAAAGAGTTTTTGTTTTAGGACTATTACGGGGGACCATAGTAAATAGGACCAAATATTGATAGTAAAAATAGGGAAGTATATACTGTAGGTTTTTGTGTGTACCCTAGGTCCTATTTACTATGGTCCCCCCCGTAATAGTGCACAGCAACACCGGTCGGGTTGGGCGAACGAATGTCTTCGAAGTCATGTTTCGGGTGAGATATCGAGCTCCTTACGTTAGGAGCTCAGAAACTTCTGCTGCCCCCCCCTACCGTGGGATGACTCTCCCTCGTCCCTACCAACGTCAAACACGTGGGTTCAAGTCGTCTCACCGAGCGCATACTCGTGCTCGTAGGGGCTTTTTTTGCGTAAAAAGATTGACGAAAGGAAAAGCGCGAGAGTGTGAGATGTTTGCGAAATTCGATGAAAAATCGGCGAGCGAGCACAAAAAAATGCTGAAAAGTGGAAATACTGAACCGTATGCGCGATAAAAATGAAGGCGTTTACATATCGGGGGGGGGGTAGAAGGGAAGACACCTGTGACGGCGGCTTGTCCAAAAGGTCGGCTGAGGGTAAAAACCTCTTACGAGCTGAGCTGGAGAGAAAAGGATAAAAAAAACTTAAACCTAAAAAAAAACACACTGATATGTTTAAATCCTTTTAGTAGGACTGCAAAGTTGGCCATATTGTACGCCGCCGGCTAGTTGTTATAAACAGTTTCACTACATAAGCGTTGCAGTGAAAAAGTGCTGTGTGGGGTGGCCCTGTTTTTTTTTTTGACCATCTTCCGTTCAGGCTCTCCCACATGGTCTGACTCAGAAAACCGAAGGAGCATAGCCGGATTACCACCTACTATCATATCACCCTCCGTAGTATTGTAGTAGTTCCTTGTAAGGGAAACAAAAAATGCGGAGGTCTGCATTCTCGTTTGTGTGTGACATGGATTTCGGGAACGACTTAGGTCGGTTGGTGTTTCACATCCTTCGGGCGGCGGGGCGCGAGCACCCCGGGCACGGCGGCACCACAGATAATTCCTCGTACACCGATGGGGTGAGCGTTCATTTTCTTTATGTTGGGGGAAAGTACTTTGAACTAATGTGGGGCACGAGTTTTGCAGTGAGGTAAAAAGGGACCCGCAAAAAGCAACCCCCCCCCAGAAAAAACAAAAGCAATCGGCAGAGGGTGTTTTTTTGTCGGGTGTCTATTAATAGTGGGATCGTACAGCCATATTATACGAGAGTGCAGAGTTTATCACCATACCGTGCGGGTGTCCAGCGATTCCTTGGAGTTTATTTTCTCCAACCCCCAACCTTCCCCCTTTGCAGAACAACAGGAGGCTATCATAACCGCGCAAGACAGCCCGGTACACAACACCTCAACTGCTATACGAGCAGTATACGGCTGTGAGTTTGGTGACCATACGTCGCCGACTACCGGAGTGTGTATTCGAATACCGACTCCCCACCCCCCCCATGTCTCGAAACGGATGCGTGGTCAAGGGTCAAAAGACTAAGGCAAGCAACAAATGAGTACGCCCCCCTCCCCCCTCCCCCCTCCCGCCCACCAACCCTCTTCCTCCCCATCCTCCCTCCTTGCAGAATAACAGGAGGCTGACCACGCAGGACAGCCCTTTGTACCAAACCAACTGCCCCACCAGCGAAGTGGACAGCGCGAACGCTTCGATCTTGCACAGCGCGCTCATCATCGGTTTGGTAATCTGGTTCACCCAGCCATTCTTCGCTCGCCGCATCTATAAGCACGTGAGCCACGCTACCCCGTCGGGGGGTGGGGGGGGGGGGGTGTACCCATACAATGCATGTCCGTAGTCTAAAGACCAGATACCTTCGCTCCCCTCGCACCTCTACAATGCCGGGACGAGTACGAAGTACGTCGGCTTTCACCGACCAGGGAGGGTTGCCAACGGGGGGGGGGGGGGTACTCATTTGCTGCGTTCCTTGGCCGCTTGACCATTGACCACAGCGTCTCTTTCGAGACAGGGAAGGGGGGGTGTACCCATATCATGCATGCCCGTAGTCTAAATAATTTAGATCCTCGCATCCCCTTCAAAGCCGAGATGGAGCACGTCAGCTACAGTAGGGGGGGGGGGTTAATTTATCGAGGAACTGCATGGTGTCGTTGCTTGGTGGACAGGAGGGGCGCGGTTGTATAGTTACTTTACAGTACGAGTAACGGTCTATGTATTGTTTGTTTTTTCACTTCCGAGTTGGCAGCGTGGTCACTACAGCACGAGAAACTGTCAACGCCTTGTATTTTGTCCACTTCCGGGTTGGCAGCGTGGTCACTAAAAACATCATGTAGACAGGAGACGTGAGGCAGAGACACTGCTTACCGCTGTGGTCGGCACTTTGTTAATAGCTGCGGGGCGTTTTCCATAGTGATGGTTGACTTCGACTCTAACACAAGTCCAACCAGCTCGCCCTGACTACGAGTATTAATGCTACGCTTTTCCTACTTCCGGGTTGGCCCGTGTTCACTCAAATAAAATACGCCAGGTGGACAGGAGAGGCGCGGCAGAGACACTGCTGACGTCTGTGGTCGGCGCGTTTACTTGCCTAGGCGCGTTTGCGGTGGTGATGGTGGACATTAACTACATCGCCGGCTGCTGTTCTCTCTTGGAGGATAACTGTGAGGTGAGGAAAAACAGGAAGCGTTGCTTTTATATTATATTATAATATTCTCCATCCGACGATGTCCTTCCCAAAATCTTGATCCCTTCAAGACCGTTTCTTGTTTAATTTCAGCATCCAGCATCCCAAATCTTGACCCCTTCAAGGCCGTTCCTTGTATTATTTAAGGGTTTAGATGCGTACTGTACTGTATACGATTTTTTCCCTACTATGCATTATGCGATACCCTGTTCACCTTGCTTGCATACGCTTTGTGAGCTTCTATCCAATAACTTCACACGGGTTGAGATTTAAAATATTAGGAATGATCAAAACAAGGTTGCTGCGAATGTGCTACCACGTACCAGCACCAGGTGGTATAAATTGTTGCGAAATTTTGGTCATGCTTTTGCTTTTGCGATGTTTTTGTTGTCGCTATGCCATCGCTGCTCCTGATAAGGGTGTTGTCACGCGCTTGTTTTTGTTGTAGGTGGTGGTGATGGTAGTCGTGGTGGTGGTAGTGGTGGCGGTAGTGGTGGTGGTGGTGGTGGTGGTGGTGGTGGATGTGGTGGATGTGGTGGTGGTGGTGGTAGTGGTATGGTGGTGGTGGTGGATGTGGTGGTGGTGGTGGTGGTGGTGGTGGTGACGATGGTGACGGTGGTGACGGTGGTGACGGTGATGGTGGTGGTGGTGCGATTCGTTCGTCACTGCCACAGCTACACAACATTTTTACGCGACAGACACCGACAAGCGCCCTACACATTCGTCTAATCGTCTGATCGGTAGTTGTGGTGATGATTATGCCGTTTAGAGGGAGGGAACGCGGGAGGAGGCAGCGAGCCCCCTAAGCCTAAAACGAAGCCCGAACCCCCCCCTTGAAATGTACGCGACGACGCTCCAGGTATCGAACCTCTGTACGCAGTTCGTGGACGACTGCTGCATCAGCGACGACGTGGAAGAGTACTGTGACAACCCAAGGTAGGCGCAGACATATTTCAGGGGAAGCTTCAGCTGTTTTGCTTTTTTTACATTGGGGGTCCCGGCCACAGTGTTTAGGATTTCACTTATGATGAAAGTATGCATTCTATTGTAAGGGTTTTATAGGCTCCCCGTCCTCGCTTGAGGAGCTCTCTGTCCCACCAAAAAAAGCAATTGTGTAGAAAAATGAAAGTATAACCCGATGAACCATCCCATGGCCTCGGTTTAGCACGAGTAGTTTTGGGAGATAAGGCCTGTCGTGTCGTGCGTAGCACTGTTGTCTTTGTTGTTGTTGCCGCTGCAGTGGTTTGTACGGCTTTTCTTGTTGCTGTCGTTTCTACTGTTCCCCCCGTCGTTGTTTTGATTGCGTTGACGATCGTTTGCTTACCAGTTTCAAAGTCTGCCACCTGAAGCACCCATAACTTCCTTACCCGCCTCCCCTCCCCGCCCCTCCC
>JBBMKB010100217.1:0-10443 GCA_037833945.1 Alaria marginata | reverse complement strand
TCCATGGAAGCGGTGAAAGCTTCCATGGAAGCTTCCACCCACTTCCATAATAAAAGCAAATAATGTAGAAGACCGGGTCTGCTGTGCGGAGAGATCACGGCTGTAAGTAGTTGCGGAGACTACAACAGCAGTAGAGAGCAGCTGGTAGAGAGTGATACAAATGAGATATGAGCACGCCCGAAGGTGGACAAGTCAGCCCTGGAGCGGCTTGGAACCGGCAGGATTGGCTGGATGAGCACTGCCTGAAGCAGTTCGAGACGGAGGAAGATATCACGTGGGTGTGTCGTTGAGGAAACGACTTTGGGGACGGCGTGGAGTGTCAAATGCGAAGTTTTGTTGCGTCGGCGCAATACTTTATTGTAATAGGTGGCCAAGCGTGGGCACATCCAAATGCAGTTTCCTTCCTTTGCGAATATATCGATAAAAACTATGCTTCGATGTATGTCTTCGAATTCATGGGTTTTGTTCATCGGGTTGCACTTTCGGTTTAGTCTATGAGTCATCCCACGGTAGGGGTTGCACCTTTTGGGGTCAAAGGTTCCTGACCGACTGAGTGAGGAACTACCGGTCGCTATGATAATTTCACGAGTCGAATTGTTTTAGGACTATTAAGAGCGAATAGAAATGTCGATCGGGTTGCGCGAACGAAAATCTTGAAAGTCAGGTTTCGGGTGAGGTATTGAGCTCCTCATGTCAGGAGCTCAGAAACGTGTTGCTGCACCCCTACCGTGGGATGACTCCGAGATATGTTTGTGGGTGAGGTATAGAGTAATATAATATTCCTCAAGTGAGGAACCTCAGGAAACAAACAATGGTTGGTGCACCTCTACCGTAGCATGTGTCATACGCGCAATAAAGTCGGTCGAGCATGGCAAGAGTGCAGGAAGTGTCAACAAGGTTGCCGGGCGTGTTGGCGTCGTACGAGTGTACAGCCAACAAAAGTACCAAACGGGATCGTGCGTGGCTCCAACCAGCGAGCTAGGTGAAATGAGTCTACCTGAACAGCAGCTGCGCTATCCGTACATTTCAATCCAACATAATCTCAAAAGTTACCTTCTGACTACTGCAGTGTTAAATATGCATCATAACCACTCTGCCATAGTCAGCGCTGACTGTGAAAGAGAGGGCGTGTCGCACATTAAACAAAAGCATAATCCGGGGTCCGTGTGGCTGTTCAGCCTGGACCATATAGATATAACCCAGTAGCTGAACTAATATATACTGACCTTTCAGTAGTAGATTACACAGGCAATAAGACAGAAATGGAGATATCTCAATTTTCCGTCACAGAGACCCTAGGTAAACCTAAGAAATACAGCCGAAAAGTGTGGATAATAATGTGCACACCGTAGTGCGCTTAGCCTCGTTAACTGGTCAGTTCAATAAAAGGCAACCAACAGTGGGCAGAGCACATGCACTATTCCGGGGCAATCGCTGTCCGTGAAGAAGGGCGAGGGCACAATGGGTATTATCGAAGAAAGTAAAGGTGTGCACGCGAATTGAGGTCGTGCGCTGTAAGTGCAGCATTGCCAACAAGCGAATGGCGAGCGTACTTGACGGGAGGTTGATTTCTGAGGAACCTGTGGGCTTGAGAACAGACGTAAAACTTTACCGGTTCCTGAAACCAAATATCTTCAAGTAGAGGATGCGATCGGCCAAAAAAACAACGATGATGCCGGCGATACGAGCATCTCTCCAGAGGCTCTCCTCCAGGAAAAATGCTCAACGCGACACGGAATGCGTGCTCAAAAGTAGGCGATACAAGCATCTCTCCGGAGGCTCTCCTCCAGAAAAATGCTCAACACGACGCGGAATGAATGCCCAAAGCCAAGACTTCATTAATTCGGGCCTTAATGGTGGCGAACAACAGTGTAAACGCCAACGCAACGAATGCCTGGAATTCAACATGAAATAAATGCCGATTACACCCTACAAGGGCGTTTTCGTTCGAAGTCTAGCATGAACCATTCTGCGACATACAAGAGAAAATAGGACGAATATAAATGACGAATGCAGCATCGGCCACGCGAAATAGCCCAGGCTTCTTGGGTAAGGGATATCTCTGAGGTTTAACCCAAGGAGCTACATGGCGCGCGCGCAGCGTGGCCATACTCGTAGACCCATGCTACGGTACCGTTAATCAGCATTATTATAACACCATTTTTTTCTGTGGCTCCTCACTTGAGAAACTCTATAATATCTCACACAAATACCGTTTTTGAGCAAACTGAAAATGCCTCCCGACGACCAAACCCATAACAGTCTAGGTACGAAAAGCATTCAGAAGGCAAAAAGATACTGAAACTCCGACGAATTTGGTTAAGGAGCTCCATCATCCAGAAAACAAAATGGCCAGAAAGTGCTACACTAACAGTAACTCTATCGTAGCATGCATCCGTACTGCAGCACGATTTTCCTTAGAGAAGACGGTCGATGGGGGCCGTACATGTCATTTTCGTCGCTTTACATTGGCCCCAAAAGCGTTGGCACTCTACTATTTGCCGGAATCAATACCTTCACCCTATGTCCCGCAAGTGCCAGCGACAGCAGCGTTTCACCGTCATTCACCGAATCATCCCTAGATAGCAAAAATCGCGACACTTGACGAAAATCGTCACACGTTTCACGAAGGGAGGGTTCCTCTTGCCGCAGGGGGAAGATCCAGCTCCCCGCGTGCGGCGTCGAAATGGCAGCAGCAGCGGTAACGCCCAGACATCGACGATCCACTTTCTTGCCCATCACTACAAATAAATGCACAGTCAGACCTTTTCACAATACCTGTCGCGGAAGCAGAGGGACGGGAGGGGCGCATGTGCTGTTGCCTTCGCTGTGCTGTCTATGATACGTATTATGTGCGGTAGTCAACAACAAACATATACATATCATACGGAGGCGGGTAACATTCGAAGCCGTAAACAGCTACACACTGCTACGCGTAACAATCTCAGCACTGGCGTGGACGGATGTATACTACAATGAGTAAGCTGTGTGACAGGGTTTACACGTTCTATTTATGTTTTGCTCATCCCTTCAACCACCGGCTATATCTAAAAAGCTGTAATAGTCCTAACCCTTCTTCCGCCGGAATATATCCTAGACCCAGGGTCCCTAAAAGCAGTCTCCTCTTCCCCTCCTCGCTACTGTAAGTACTAAAAACAGGAACTACAAGCAGTACCAGGTATACGGCAGCACTGCGTACGAGCGCTAGAGGAAATAAAACAACACCTCGAACTCGTAGGTACTCGACGTTGTTTGGGATATTAAAAGTGAAAAGTAAAAAACATCCTTTACAGATCGGCCTCAACCACAGTTTTTTTTTAACTGTGGTAAACTGCCCAATCCAAAAGAGCTAACTTTGGCTCACGTATAAAAAAACGCGCGAACAAAGCAGTCCAGCTAAGATAGCGCTTACCTGCCGACGAGCCTCGTGAAGCACTTGCTGCTGCTGTTCTTCTTCATCAGGAACATTCGTACATGTATCTCTTTGGTGGTCTGCGCTGGTGGAGACGCGAAGACAGCAGCAGCAGCAGCAGCAGCAGCAGTGTCGCCATCACCGCTACCACTGGCATCTTCTTCATAAGAAGGCCACGCCCACGATCGAGCTCGGTACGCTGGACCACGTTGCAGCATCCGGCGAACTGCGACTTCCTCCCCCTGGTCCACCTGGGGTGAGTCATCTTGACCAAGATCCAGCCCGACATCATCTCGAGGGATACACCCCTCCCCGACACATGTCGCCTCGTCCGCTCCCGCCTCAAGGAGAATGCTCACCGCGGCGGGATAGTAGGAAGCAGCAAAGTGAAGCAGGCCCACGCTGTTGGCCCACTTCGATCGCCGCTCCTCCCCATCCACTCCGAGCAGCAGCCGGAAGATTGTCGCCCGGCGAAAGACAATAGCCGCACTCAGAGCTTTCTCCAATGCCTCCTCGCCTCCTACCGCCCTTGTTCCCCCTTCGTTCATCAGGATCCGCACTATGCCTACGAAGCCTTTCCCAACGGCCGCCTCGAGCGGATACTTGACGATGCCCTCCAGGGGCACCGACTGCATCGCCCCCAGCGCCAGCAGCTTGGACACCGAACTTTCGTGGCCCTCCAAGCACGCCATAAGGAGCGGGGTTTCGCCTTCGGTAGCGCAGCGGTTCAGCGTGGCGGGTGCTCTGGAGTGCATAATGTCGATTAGGTCCGTGTAACCACGGCAGGCCCCTACGTGGATAGGAGTGAACCCGGTTTTAGCGTTTGCCAAGGCGGGGTCGGCGCCCGCTTCGAGCAGCAACCGCACCACTTCCATGTAGGCGTGCTGGCAAAAGCAAGCCGCCATGAGTGGGGTGTAGCCTCCGTCGTCGGCGGCGTTGGGATCAGCGCTCGACCGCTTCAGCAACAGACGAACAATTTCAACGTTCCCGCCCCTCGCCGCAATATGGAGGGGCCGTTCACCGCGCATAATTTTACAAATGTCACCGGTTGGCCATGGCACCTCGACAGTAGAAGGCCTGTCGGGATCTGCCCCCTGCTCGAGTAAAAAGTTTGCGATGCCGATACGACCGGCCATGGTGGCTGCTACGATGGGCGTAAAGGCGTGCTGTGGGGGTCCATTTATGCTCGATCCAGCCTCGAGAGCGGCCTTCACTGCACCAAGGTTCCCATTAAGCACGCCCATAAACAACCTGTTGTCGTTTTCGTCAAAATGAGGCATACCTATCGCCTGTGGGAGGACTAGCGAACCAAACAGCCGCACAGCTGTAGCACACAGCTAACTCTCCCTCAAGTCGTCCGCAGAGGCTGTAGAACGAGAACGGCTTGACGAAGATGCTAAATTGCAACAGCTATAGCAATAGCAGCACCCACCCAGCTCCCCGGCGCCCCACAGCTACAGCTGGCCCCATGGGGCCTCAGGGGTACTTCAACGTACCCCCGCCATATACATGCATCGTGAATAACTCGAACTCCCACAGTAAAAAATTCAAAATTCAAATTTCAAATTTTCAAAACCTCCATAAAAAACGTGTTGAAAATTGTTGAACTTTCCGGTTTTTCGCTGGGTTTTTCTACACATTTTTGTCATTGGTTACAGTAGTTACACTCCGACAGCCAATAGCGCAGAGCCCAACGCCTATATCAACCTTCAACAGGACAACAGCAGACGACCCATCGGGAAACACAGCATAGGAAACATCAACGTGAGTGGTGTAGCTTTCATTTCGTATCGTTTACCCTGGTATTGTTTTTGGAGGGAGTTCGAAGTTAATGAAATAAAATGTTCATAGCGGGGATAAGTTGGAGTAAGCTTCACGGCAGCCGCCAGCTTGGGCCCATGCCATGGCCACACTGCCACAGCCAGCTCAGAGCTTTCAGCTGCAGCCAGTGCTACTGTGTTTGAGCTACGGTTGAAGACCACCGAAGGAAGTTCGGTGAGATAGCTGTGTCATCAATTGATTTTCCTCCGTGCTGATACTCGTAGGCATTTGTCTACGAGTACGAGGGTAAACATGACATCTGTCGAGACGAACGCATCTGCCCTGTTCGACGGCGCGTATAGTGGAAACATGGCGAGAATGCAAGCGGCGCTTACAGCCGGGGCAAGCGTCAACGGGTCCCCAGAACTTCCCTGCGCGCCAATCATGGCCGCTGTCGCTATGAACGAATCCGGCGTGGTCAAGTTTTTAATCGAGCAAGGGGCGGATCCCGAAGAGCCCGCTAGGAGCAGGCTGCAATGCCTAAGCTCGGACATGCATATTAACATATTGCCTGGAGACCGGGCCTTGCATATGGCGGCCAAGCGCGGCAGCTATGACATCGTTCGCTTGCTGCTCGACCAGGCCCACGCTGATCCCAACGTCCCCGGCCGGGCAGGCCTCACCCCGCTTGTTGCGGCTTGTGCGCTCAACCGTAATGACTGCGTGGAAGTGGTGCGGCTGCTGCTCGAGGCGGGCGCCAACCCAGCGTTTGCAGCGGAAAGAGGATACACCGCTCTACACACGGTGGCCTGCAATGGCGGTTGCGTGGAGTTGGTCGACATGCTGTCCTCTAGAGCGCCGGCCACCCTGAATCTCCGCGCCAGCACCGGCGAGACACCGCTTTCCATAGCGTGCGCTTGCGGCCACGAAAAGTTGGTGTCCCGGCTGCTGTCGCTGGGGGCAACGCACGCGTACGAAGACCGCGAGCTTCCTTTGGAGGTGGCTGTGGCGAAGGGCCACCTTGGTGTGGTGCGGGTGTTAGTCAAGAGAGGGATGCAGGCGATCGGGGGCAAGGAGGGGTTGCCCAACGCTCTGATCGCCGCCCTTCGCCACCGACAGGCGAAATCCCTGCTGCTGCTGCTCATGGTGGACGGATACGAGAAGCGGTCGATGTGGGCCAACGTGTTGATCGATGGCAAGCCCATGATTCATCACGCGGCTGGCTACTGCTGTCCCGCCTCGGCGAGCGTACTACTTGCGGCGGGGGCCGATGAAAAGGACCGGGATTCGAAGGAGCGTATCCCTCGAGACGCCATCGGGGTGCATCTCGAGCAGGATGAGCTACGTGAATTAGATCGGGGGAAGGAAGTCGCAATGCGCCGGGTACTGGAGCGCGGTCCAGCGTTCCGAGCTCGATCGTGGGCATGGCACGCTGGAGAAAAAGCAGGCGACGCCGGTGGTTGCGGTGGTGGTGATGCCGGTTTCTCGTCTCTGCCACTAGCATCAAAGGGTCCCCTCATGGGTGTGAAAAAGTTGGTATTTTTGCGGAAAAGCAGCAGAACGTTCTTCGGGAGTCTCGTCGGCAGGTGAGGGCTGTTTGTCGTATGTTTTTGTTTTTGCTAAAAAAATGTTGGCGTTCTTCTGGTGCTGCTGTTGGTGCTGTTGCTGTTGTCATGTTTAATTATTAATAAGAAAAAGGTATAACATCAGCCGTCGACGTAAAGTCAACTAACTGGGGTTTTATTTTCGGGTCGCCCGCAACAAATTATAGCGCGTGTGCGCCGATTCGAGCACGAGTGAGTCCAATGCACGACGAGTTTGCTACAATTTTGTATTTATGTATACATGTATGTATGTATGTATGTATGTATGTATGTATGTATGTATGTATGTATGTATGTATGTACTTGCTTTTTCTTCTACTGTACCATGCCGTACGGGACACCTATCGTAAGAAATGAGAATCCTGACCCAGCCTGGGTTTCCCTTCGAGCACTGCCAAAATTATCCTGCAGTAATTCCACGTATAGCTTGTCCAAGAAAACGTGGGTGCAGTTTTGAAGGCGGTTGAAAGGGTGTGTTAGACAAAAACTTCAATATGACAGGGTCGTAAATTATATTCTCCCTGTCATTATCAGCCTGCCGTTCTTACTATTAATAGTCATTTTCTTGTGAGGTGTCCTGTACTGTACGCCACGATGCTAATCTTGCTAAGCACGTATACTACATGATACGTATTATATTATACTGGTGTACCGCCGTGCAGTTTACTCTTAGCGCGTGGAGGGCGGACGTCCCCCCCATCCAGTTCGTGAGCCAGAATTACTCGTCCGAGAACACTACGATGACAGCTCTCTGTGCAGATTTCTATTCTACCGGAATGCTCCTTGTCGACTATCATCCGCAGCATAGCAGCGAGGCCAAAATCCGTGCCCCTCCGGTGCCCCCTGCTTCCATACCAGATACTGCCTGAAGACCAGCTAGTAGCAGTACAACGGCAGACGAAGAGAGAGCTTCGTCGGCCTGATGACCTTAGAGGGGCGTCTGCTAGCGCCGTTTCTGCCAATATGAAACCGTCTTCACAGTAGTAGTTTTACTGCCAGCTCTCTCAGTACCTCGCCAGTAGTTTGGAGGTACCTCGGATTCCTTCAAACTCCGAAGGTTTTTGCGCAGCATGGAGAGAGAGGTAGACCTTTGTCCCAAGAGGGACGCAGTGCTTAGTTATTCATTAAACCGTGTGGCGATTTTCGTCACATATTGTAATATTTACAGGAGGAGGATATGATTATCTGTCGTGGATAATTTGGTGGATAGCTGGCCGGTTGTCGCTGAAGGGAGATATGTAGGGTGGGGGGTAGGGAGGGTGGGAGGGGGGCATGACACCGCGCCGCCTTGACTACTCTAGGCGCGTGGCATGACCGCCGACATGTATAGATATAATAGTAATGAAAAATGAAACGCACCCTTATTTTTTTTATCAAAGCATTTGGAGAAGTGCCGATGTGCACCGTACTCGTACATCCAATTTTTCGGGGGGGGGGGGGTTGTGCTGGTTTTTGTATCCCCACCGTAAATCTTCGGGGTGGTCGTTTTTTCGGGCGGTCGGTGGTAAAACCTTCAGTCTGTTGACACTGACTACACGTTGGCGGCTGTCACCGTTTTTTCATGAAAAAATAAGAAGTGATGAAATGTAGCCTTTGGAAAAAACGAAAAAGTGACCTTTTTATTGAGTAACCCAGTAAACTGGGGAATATGTGCGGGGTGCGGGCACACCTGGTGTCAAAGGGCGTTCGAAGAAAAAATAAAGAGAATCGTTATAAATTTCAAAAAATAGTTTCCGCGCCCGATGTTGAGGTGAAGCGTAAAATTTTGGAAGTGCCCGGTGTTCGCGGTTGATGTCCATGGCTCAAGACAAGTCGGGAGAGTTATCGGCTGCATTGGTTTCTCGCTGCCAGGTAGCGCTGTTGCCGCGTTCGGCTTTGCTGCAGAGGGTTCAGCCGTTCGCAACAATAGTAATGTGTTTCGTGAAATCATGCAGGGGAAAGGCTTAGGATTTTTTTTTCTAGTTGGGATGCAGTCCGTGCTCGTAGTTCCATTTTTAGTCGTGATAATCAGGCGCCAAAAATAAAATGAAACCACTGTATCTACGTTTAGTTTCAATAGCAGTAGAAAATCAGCAATGTGGCCCTGGATCTGGTCGTCTGACGCGTTTTACGATAGATAATAGCACTTTTGGTGTTTTTATTTTCTGGATGACGGGGCTCCTTAACCCAAAACATGTTTTTTTTGTATAGATGGGCCACGGGTTTGTCCATCGGGTTGAACTTTCAGTTTGCTCAAAATCAGTCTTCGGTGAGGGTGTAGAGCTTCTCAAGTGAGAGCTTCAGAAATAAAATGGTGAACCTCTATAGTAGAATGTATCGTCTTGCGTTCCCGGCGAAGGCGTAATTACTCGACAGGACAACGAGGATTGTGATATTGAACATTTGCGTACGCCCCGTCGGAGATTTTGCTGTGATCGGCATCACCAAGACTATATAATAGCGGTGCCACGTGAGCCCATGTCTTATATTTCTTGAGAGCCTGGAAACATATTCCGTTGGGAGGGCGGGGGGGGGGGGCGGGGGGCGCTCGCTCCTCCCTCTTCGAGTTGGCTGCAGGAGGAGGAAGTGGTTTGCTTAATGCTTAACCAGACGGCCTCGTTAACGGTGGCTGGTGGCACCCCGACGCTCATCACGCCGCCGCCGCCGCCGCCGTGTCCAAGGCCTCAAGAGAAAGGAACCAAGAAAATTTGGTGCGAGAGAAAGGGGGGGTGAAACCCCCGCCACCTTTGCAGCAGGCGGCAGAGGGTTAATTTCACCGTCCACCACCCACCATTCATCATCTACCGTCACCATCGCGCACATAAAAACACGCACATGACCCCACGAATCCACACACGTGACTGCGCGTCCACAAATATGTCTCCGAAACAAGAACAAAAACGCGGAGGCAGCGATTGCGCAACATTTCAATAAACCTTCTGCGTTTAGTATTTATTCAGTAACTCCCCAGGTTCAATTTCGTTTTGTAGGATGGTGCAGGAACCCGACCTCGACCCGGCAAGAAAAATCCAACATCGAACAATCTTATCAGATCTTGTCTACAACACTAGCATAGCAAGAAGTGGCACGGAGTAGTCCAACACCACGCCCATACATGAGGCATCCACCATAGCACCAGCGAGTGCCGGTTCATGGTAAGAGGGCCCGTATACGTACCCCCCCCCTGCCGCGGCAAGACCCCGCTAACCCTATACCACCAACCCGTACGTACGACAAACAAACTTACATCACACGCGCCCGCGCAGAACCTCTCGACGCTCGCCCGCAAAAAAAAAAGACAAGAGACCGAAACCAACAACAAACGAGCCGATGATAGGCTCTACCGTACGGCAAGAGAGGCACAGCACCGCATAAAATCGCGCCGCTCTCACTCCCACGGTGCGGCGTTCCATCGCCGAGGCACGTCGCCAACTCCCTCGAACCATCCCCACGCTTCATCGACCGGCAGTATCAATTTTACCGTAGGCAGCAACTAACCCTCCAAGGGAAAGGGGCGGGGGGAGCAGGACAACATCACCACCCTCCAAAGGTACACCAATCACCCACAGGCAAAACAAAAAACGCCACCTTTTCTTCAACTCCGACCGCGGCTGCGAAGCGGAGACAAACCCCCAACCCCCCTTTCCCCCAAAGGCGACTTATCAGATGGACGGGCGACAAAAAAAG
>JBBMKB010100206.1:0-10445 GCA_037833945.1 Alaria marginata | reverse complement strand
GACATACACACCCTGTAATACGCGCGATCGGAGTATCACACACAGCTTGCAAAGATGAGTTTCGACCAAAACATTTCGATATCACAGCTAGCTGTACGTAGTGTACTTCGATTTTTTATAATATAGCAAAACAAGAGCGAAAACCGACGATTTTGGGTTAAGGAGCCCCGTCCTTCAGAAAACGTTTCAGCCAAAAAGTGATATACTAATAGTAGTGCTAATACCTCTACCGTATAGCACGCGTCTATATGGTATTCCTTTTGTATGATACTGGGTACTGCAATCCCTCAGTGAAGACGTCTGTCAGAAAGATTTTATAAAATTGTTTCAAGTATTTACGTCAGCTGTGAGTTCGACCAACTTGATGGTCGATACGTACTCATATTTGCAAGCTGCGTGATAATCCGGCCGCGCGTTTTTACAGATGTTTTCCTCTTTCCAGATATAGGTCAATGACTCCCCCCCTGGATGCTGCCAGGGTGAGCATAACAATTTGACCAAGGGTTGTATCGGTCCAAAACGAATCTGCGCACTAATACTACATAACTGGTACGGAGGGAGAAAATATTTTTAATTGGCCAAAACGAGCTTCCCCTATCGTAGAACTCGTTTATTTGGCGGAGGTGGATTTTTTCGTCAACACAATTCCGTTCGTCTCCGTTCAGCAACCGCCTCTCTCTCTCGATTGTCGCTCCAACGGTTACCGGTAGAAGGTACCCAGCTGGCCAGCGGACGACGGCGAGATGCAACCATCGACTACCCCTGTCCGTACGTGATTGACACCGAGGAGGAGGCGTTATCGAGACAAGGGGACACCTCCATCCCCGGAAACGTCGTCATAGTGGAGCACCTACGGTGTTGTCGCACGGGCAACCGCTTCAGCAGCGCGTATCGGAACTTGGCGCTTGGCTACTGTTGCAAGTCCAAGCTGGTGCGTCAATCAGAAACGACCCGTCGCGAACGCTGTTTACTCACATAATGTCCATCTGCCAGTGACAGCGTTTTTTTATAAGTCAAGTCACGCCTATATCTACAGTATATCGATGGCGGCATACAACCCATAGGGTGATGCATAACAGCTATCATACACTACATGCCGTGCATCGTGCCCCCGCTATAATAACCACCGGGTAACATACCATGCAGCGGACTGTTAAATAACCGAATGGCGTTTTGAAACGCAGAACGTTCACCATATACATATATATGATATATGTATTATCAAAGTGTCAATACCATGGGGTGACGCACCATACGGCCGACCGTCAATGACAGGTGATGCTCCCTCCCAAAGACGACATCCTAGCCCCCGGAGTGCTTGGCGAAGGCGAGCCTGGCCCCCGGTGGTTCGACTTCTCTAACGCCCCGGACGTGGAGGGCTTCAACTCGAGCACTTGCGCGAGCGACATTGTGTGGGCTGGACCCAGGGCATTCCGCATGGAAGAACGTGAGACACTGTACGTACAATAAGCGGTTCAGTTGGCGTACACAGGGCACGAGGGGACGTCACTGAAACGGATTGAATCGACATCTTGCGTGCTGTGTTTCTGGCCCGTTTCTGGCCCGTTTTGGGTTCGGGTTGGAGTAAGCGTTAGGGTGCAGGGCTTGGGGTGGGGTTGGGTCTACGCCCGTGTCCTGATCTCACTGGGAGGCGTTTCTTAAACCGCACAATCGTGCAACAGCCAACAGCCCGACCCCTTACAGATCCATCGTAAGGCGCTGCCTGTGTTCGCCCATTCGCTGAACACGGTTGATCGTTGTTCTTCGTGTTCCGTTTGAAGTTCCGTACCGTGACGGCGTTCAGAGGGCTTTTGGCGTCTCAACTGGTGTTTGCCGTTAGTTCTGCCGTGCCATGAAGGGTCCGGAAATGCAGCGTCCGTGAGTCCGTGTTTGTGGCCCGTTCCTTCCCAGGCAGGGGCGCTGACACCACTAGATGAGTCGGGTTAATTTGCAAACATGAGCATTGTAAGCCTCGGAGGGTTTGTTTACGTTGATCGCGTCCTCGTGTCACCGCTGTCCCTTCGGCCTGTTCATCCTCTATCTCCCGCCTCGACATTCCCAGTGGAAACCTCGGGCCACCGGCACAACGTTCCCATGCTCAAGGAATGCATTGCGAAAGTTCCGCGGCTTCTTGGGTGTGAGGCCGCATACTATTTCCCGAAGGGTCTCGACTTCTGCCACGTGCCCGGCGAAGGAGAGGGGGGAGGAAACGAGAGCGCCGGTGGCGAGCTTGATGAGGAAGAGGCGGGAGCAGTCGGCGAAAGCCGCAAGCAGGACGGGACGAGGAAGGGTGCGGGCAACCTGGCGATACACATCCGGTCTGGGGACATATTCGACAATGACGTCCTCTCCGGCTATGGACAGGTAAAAATGTGCAACAACCTGCTACTACCGTCTTTGTGTGGTGGAAACATCGATTAAAAGGCGAATAGTCAATAACCCGTCGATTTATGAAGTAAGTGGGGTTTGCATGCAATTGACATGCCTGACAGTGGAAGAGAACACACGTTTGGAGCGACTTTTCGCTGCACAAGTCAATGTGTTTTTAGGATAGAAGAGGATGCATCTTTGGATCGGCATTCCGTTAAGAAACGTACAACTAAGTGTTGACTGAAGCATGAAACACTGCACCTGTGTGGAAATAAGAGCAACATACCTATTCTCGGAGTGACTACAAATAGTAGATTACGAGGTTCGGTGTTAGACTACGCCATTATACCTGGTAGATCATGGGATGCCAATTGTCGGAGTTGGTTTTCGAATCAAACGAGTATTGCTATGATTTATATCTCGCTCAACAACCAGGGATACGTGAAGATTGTCATTATTCGATACGATAACCTCGTCGAGGAGCTGCGTTCAGAATATTATATATGTAGAACGACGAATATGGGCATTGTTCGATATGGCAATTCTGTCGAGGAGCTGCGTTAAGAATAGTATGTAAAACGACGAATATGAGCATTGTTCGATATGGTAATTCCATCGAGGGGGCGTGTTAACAACATAATGATGTGGGTTTATACTAGGTACTGGTAGATGTTAAGCGCAATCGGCAAGTGTATCTATTACCTAGAGATTCAGAGTTACCGTTGTTACGGTTGAAGTAATCATCCCGCAATCAGAATAAGTTTATAAAATAATGAATGCGCATTTTAGCAATTATTTGGAATCTAGGAGTTTCAGCGACAGGTCGTAGGTAGACGTTGCTTTAAGAGGCCGTGAAGGACAAGAACAACCGCGGAGTTTGTATAACCCTACGTTCACGCTTCTTGCCCGCATATGACGCGTTCTACGATAATAGATGTAGCATTTTTGGCGTTTTTATGTTCTGGAGGACGGGGCTCCTTAACCAATAATCGTCGGTGAATATCATTCTATTTTTGCAAATTTTTTTGTATAGATGGGCCACGGTTTTGTTCATCGGGTTGCACTTTCAGTTGCTCAAAAACACTTTTTCGGTGAGGTATAGAGCTCCTCAAGTGAGGAGCTTCAGAAAAAAAATGATGAACCTCTATCGTAGAATGTGTCATATCAAGTTCTTACAGTTTATCGAACTAACCATTTGTCAACGGGCGCTTATTTTCAGTGAGTACCATGTTCTACATCGCTAGTCTCGAGTTCATCTATCAACGACTGTGCGCTTGAACAGCCTCCTAAACCGTCATCGGTCAGCCATATTGGAGCGGGAACTGTCACATTCTTGTCATAGAAACGCTTTCGAAAAGGCTCAGGCTTGTTCCACTGCTAACCGAAAGCGAAATAGCTACCAGTACGCTTTTATGGGTAATGAATGTCAATTATTAATAGTGGGTGGGCAGACTGTGCGCCGTGACCTTCTTACTGATTTCGTCGTGTACGCTGTCTTCGTCCAATCCCTCTCTTCGACACGTCTGTTTTCGACATGCCTCTGTGCTGACGGTGAAACAGCCACCGCTGCAATTCTACATACACGTGATGCGCAGCAAGCCGTGGGATCGCATAGACATCATCACCTATGCCGATCGCCCCGAAAACCTTAACCCCGTGGTGCATGTGCTGATGCGGGTAAAGTCGGTGGGGAAACTCAAAGGCAACGTCAACATCCACACGGTAAGTCGGTGTTTAAAGCATTCACGCAATGGACAGATATAACGATTTACGATAGATCATCTACTGTAGATCCTATGTTTGCCTCTACGATATGCTGTGCAAGGGGCGTATGGTACAGGTCCCACTCCGCGAGCACGGGCGCAAGATCCTGTCATGCAGACCCCGCTCGGCAAACTAACGGTATCTTGGCCGTGAAGATGACATAAATAACCAGGGATTCATCTGCTCCGAAATATCTACATCATGAAATGGGGATCTGGTCTGTCCGATATGTGAATGTGTGTCCCTCGTGAGACGCAAGCATGCATACTATGCCACTCCTTCTCCTGGTGATGTTGAGTTCTTGCCTGGAGTTCCCACTGAAATTCAGCGCCAATGATAAACGTTGGCGTGCTATTCCCCAGTGTACTGACATAATGTTTTATTTCCTGTCTAGAGCTTCCACTACGATTATATTGAAAGCTTCGGGATGACGCTCGAGCTTTGCGGCCCGCTTGAAACAGAACCGAACGATGGGCGAAGATCTTCATACGATGATGTGCGCTGATGGGCTGGGCGTGGCAAGGTCGACACTGGCGGATCTTGTGGGTTTTCACTCCAGCGCCGTGTGGATATACGCTCCCTGGGACTGCCACAATAGGCTCACCAAAATTGCCACAACTCGCCGTAACACCATGGTATGTCACAGCGTGTCCTGCGGGGGGTAGGTGCTGAGAATAATCAACACTGCATGTAACTGGCACATCTAGAAGGTTCCCTAACCGGCAGGGAAACAATAAGACCTCAGAGCACCTTTTATTTTAGCTTTTCATGGTAATCGAAAGCATGCGAGCTTTGGTGAGATCACACATTAGATGGCGAGGCTTACACTGCACGTATCACACTGCGGTAACTGGGCCGTTGCACATTGCAGGAGATGCTGCCATTGTGCTGGGTTATATACACGAGTGTTGGTGTAACGTTGGTTTTACACTGGGATTACCGTTCCGCATGGCTCCCTGGGTTCACCATGATACAGCCTCAGACCCTGAAGGGAGCGAGGTCCCTCACATCTATCTGCAACTCCCTCATTTGCTGCTTTGAGTTCGTGCAGTGTCTCTTCGTGCAAGGGTGTGGAGGTTCTCTAGGTAGGTGGATCGTAGTCACGTCGAAGTCGCAGACAGGCAGAGCGGATGATCACCGAGGTAACAGGCACGCTAATCGGCACGGCGGACACAGCAGTGCCCAAGGGGCATGGGGCTGGTAAAATGGTATCACCAAACACTTGGGTTTAACTATTCCTTTGTCTCTAGGAGGGGTACTTATAAGTACCAGGTAGGCGAAGCAAGGCCGTGGGGCCATCTTGTAGGATTTAGGGTTTCCACAAGCCCCAAAAGGCATTCCCAGCGCGGCAACCTTTATACCTCCGTTGTCATGACAGAAAACCTTAGGACGGCTTGATATCTGCTCACACAACGGCCCCTCCGCATGATACTGATCAGTGCTCACAGTCGCCACACTTCGTATTATACTTCGTAGCGCTGCCGCGCTGCAACATATCTTCCCTTCCCCCGTTCCACTCTGAGTTTTAAAACCCCCTATAGCAGGATATCATACCAGGGGGCATGCTCGCTCCCTCTTGAACTGCCCTTGTGAAGCATGGCTTGTTCCTCTCATCACTGTTCACCACCCTCGACCTTTTATCGTCACCGGCTCTTTCCATATTCATTTCAAAAACGGGGATTGTTGTCTCGTGTCCCCGGGCTTTGGGCGTCAACCCTAATGCTTGCTGTAGCTTACGTGCGTCTTGATTTCATTTGATTAAAGGCTCGGCAATGTTTATTCTACTAACTAATCGGACGAACAGACGGACACATTTGGATTTTTCACCAAAGAAAACCCCAGTACACTGGGGAACACTCCATTGTATGATGCTCTCCCCATTTCCTCCTATCAATGAGCGTCCACATGGCACCTTGACGATCGACAGGTGTACGGAATATCCTGGCCGAGAAGGTATAGCGTGTACGAGAACTGGAAGAACACTCCAGATCAGCGTACCGAGATGATTACTTACAACAAGATCAAGGGCTTGAAGAGGTGCCACGGCGATCCCTGATGCAGGGTGTGACGCAGGGTGTCAAGACAGTTTCGTCCCTATATGTTTTTATATGCGTGCTGCGAGTATGCATCATGGGATGCTGCCATGCGCCAGACGTCGCCCATCCAAACTCTAAAACAACCTGTATCCGCAGGAAAACATCTTAAAGTTTATTCAGCTCTGGTGTTCTAGGTACTTCGAAGTCTGTAACATACGTATTTCGTGTTGCTCAGTGAAGTACCAGGTACAAAATGAGTTGTAGAAACCAGACAAACTGGCTTGTCCACATTTTTTAGGTTTTGGTGAGCATGCTCTGCTGACTGCGCAGAAACTGCTATTCCACTAACTGTGAGTTGAAGCTCACTATACAACGCAAGACGACACATGGAGCGCAGATCAGACATTACTGGTGTCTAGAGCTGGGTCGTTCTCTGCAGTATGATACGAACACACAACTTCGGCTCATGTTTGCCATGATCACAAACTAGTCGGCAGGGTGATGTATGTACCTTGTAGCTGTTAGTTCCCCCTTTCCACTGCTTCTGTTTTAGACTTTTAGAGGCGACATAGGGGCATATGTATATCCTTGTTGAGATATATGCGTGCGGTTGGGATAAGGCCAACGCACCCTAAGTTTTGATTGTTCTTTTATATGCATATTTTGGGGATATTTTGGGGCGGTTTTAGGTATCTTCCCCTGGACTCCTGTGCACATCCTAAAGAATCGGTACTCGTAGTATTCACAAGATCGATGCGTTCCAAACGTGCCACCACACGTTCGGTCGCCGTGGTTGGTTTCGATAGACTCGCGATATTGCACCAATCACAGGTCCCACAACCCTGTGTTATGGTGTTGCCCTGGAAGGCCTGTAAAGGCCAAGGATTTAGCGTTGATTACGGCGTGTCGGTGTTTTTTGCCACCGCTCCGTTATTTTTGTCCAGTTTTTTACCATGTGACAACGTATAATATTCACACGAGTTTTTATTTTTCGTTCCGCCGCCCCCCCGCCGCTAACTGCCGGGGACGATTCGGGTCAATGCGGTCCCTCATACTGGGGCACAGGACTGTAGCTTTGCTGTACAGTAGTGTCTTCCGTTTTCAGAGTATATTCTCGCACCCCCCCTCCTCGCTGGGGATGTCGCGATAGCCTTTGTTCTTCCGTTTCCAAGTTACAACCCCACCGCTCTCCCCCCACGGTGCTCCGTCTCGAAAGGGATACGTGGGTAATGGTAAAATGGCTAAGGCAAGCAACAAATGAGTACCGCCCCCGCTCCCGCGCTGGGGACGTGGCCGTAGTTTGCGTTCTTCCGTTTTCAAAGATGCACCCCTTCCCCCCCGCCCTTACCCTTACGACGTTCCTTTAGGGTGATTTGTAGCTTCGCAGGGTAGAGGGTCCGCATTTCCGCATTTTCGATAGATGTTCTAGTTCATGGAACCGGTGTTTCCCCCAATCCTCCGTATTTTTGCTTATACCTGGTACTACGGTTCATCAAGGTGGGCTAGTGTTATGATATTGCCCTAGAAGGCCTGTAAAGGCCCAGGGTGTGAAACGACGGCGAATTACTTGCGAAGGCCTATACTTGTGGGGAATAGGGGTTCAAGACGAGGCCAGAGCCGAGACTCCCATATCTTCCACAATGCAACAAATACCTTCTAACCACGCCCCTGTGAGTGAAAATGCATGGACTAAGGGACACGTGTCCCAGCGTGGCTCTCGAAAAATTGCAAGCTTGGAATATGATGTGTCCGGACGGACAAGTAACGCCACGATGTTTTTTACGTCCATCGTCGTCTCACCGAGATTTATGGAGCTCTAGCGAAGCAGTACTGGCTACTACGTGCCGTTCTTCTCTCCCTTGTCTTCGCAGATCATACAACTAGCGCTTGAGGCATTGGCGAAATCTTACTGTGGGTAGATACGTATGTATGCGATCCACCAGTAAAAAACCTCGAGCATGGAAATGGTGTGGATTACGCCAATGTGCCAGGCCGAGTTGGCGTGACAGGCTTGCACAACCTACAGAGCAGTTGAATAAAAATGACTATATATTCGTAGTCAGATATTCTCGCCCTTGCTACCCTTGGGCTGGCTCGCTGTCTGCCGAGATTATTTGCGCCCTTAGCGCTTGAGGCAGGTACTAGTTCACACGGTGGGTGGACATGGTGTGCGTTTCATCAAGGGGCTAGGACGGGTTGGCGTCGCAGGCATGGGCTTGCACCACCCACGAAGCAGTGGAGTACTCTCGCCGTCTGCCGAGACAATTTTAGGCCCTGAGCGCCTAAGGCAGGAACGAATTCAAAGTGTGGGTAGAAACTCATTCGATCCAGCAGCGATCCACTAGCAAGAGCACCCGTTACGCCAAAGTGCAAGCACGAATTGGAGTGGCAAGCTTGCTCAACCCACAAGGCATTTGAATGAAGGGCAAGTCGGGAATCTCGCCAATGCTACGTACGTTTCAGAAGCAGGAAACTGTTCTGGGTGCGTCTCCGGGATAGTCTCATTCATTGTGACAAAAGCGAGCCCGATTTCCTCCCTTTCCGGGGAGGAAGCAATTGCTATTTCAACGTTGAGACGAAAGCAAGCCTGTTTGCTCGCTCTGAATAAAAGGTTCCCAGTAAAAACCAACCACACGGTAGAATAACCTCATCAACCAAACAGTCATGAAATGACTAAAAAATCCCTGGGGTTGGCATGACGACGCAGTGGTGAAGGATAGACCGACACATTTTTCGCAATCTGCAGATGCGTTCAGCGCACCTGCGGTGTCGTGGTCCTTCATATATAGCATTCCTGGCCTTTTGAAAGTCCCAACGATGGCCGCCTATCATAGCGGTGCTCGTGCCACTCCCGAAAGAGTTAAACCCATCTGGGGCAACTGCAGGAGCTGACCTAGGGGGCGTATACCAAATCAGGTCCTGCCCGCCCCGTCCACGTTCTTGTTGCGCGTGTACGCGGAAGCCCGCCGCCTCATCACCAGCGCGCCATGCGACGGACTGCGTTATCTTCTGGGGGGGGGTCTCCGAGATCCCTAAAAAGGAAAACAATAGCCTCGCTGTCCATCTTCTGGCGGGGGGCTTTCGTAACCCCTTTCAGGAAAAAGGTAGCTCCGCTATCCTTCTGGGGGGGGTCTCAGTAACTATTTTCTGGATACGTAACCTTTCCGTGGAGATCTCCGTAACCTTTTGGAAAAAGGATAGGTCCGTCATCCATTGGGTCAACCACTTGACCGTCTACCTCTCCCCGCGCGGGGACATGCATCGATGCAAGCTCTGGAGTGAGTGAATGGCTTCAGTAGCACCGCATCTTCGTCAGGTTTGCTGTCCTGCGATCCCACCGGGTGTAACTCCGTCATCCATTGGGTCAACCCTGACCAACCGCTCACTCTTCCAGATATTTCCGCGCGGGGACATGCACCGATGAAAGCTCTGGACTGCATGGCTTCAGCACCGCATCAGTGCTAGACCATCCTGCGACTCAACCGGGTGCCTACCAGGTCCTCCCCATGACCCCTGTTATCCCCTGAAGCCCATCCAACCGCGGGGACCTGCATCGATACAAGCTCTGGAGTGACTGGCTTCAGCAACGCATCTCCGTCGGATGCTTTTTCCTGCGATGCCACACCGAGTGCTCACCCAGCCCACCCACCTTGACCCATACAGTCCACTGAAGTGACCTAGTCCTCGTGAGAACCCCCGACTAAGTGCAGTAATTGCCGTCACCGCAGCAGCCCTTCTCGCGCGAGGACACGCATCGATGCAAGCCCGGCAGCGAATGGCTTCAGCAGAGCAATTTCGTCGGGCACGTTTTCCCTGCCTCCCCACTGAAGTCCAACCCATTCATCCTCAAGACCCCTGATACTCTTTGGAGTAACTTAGTCCCCAAGTACCGCCCCAACGATAAAGACCACCACCTGTGCAGCAACAGCCGTCGCCGCCAGGTAAGAATAGCTCACAAACGGGCTGTGCTTTTCTCGGTGACCAACAACCTCGGACATAAACGAGGACATCGTTGTCAGGCTGCCTAAGAAGCCCCCCTGGAAGGCCGCCAGGGCGATACCGCTCCATCCCGCAACATACTTATGCGTGACGCCATAGTAAATGAGCCCCATGACCAGCGATCCGCAGACGTTTGCCAAGAAGGTGCCCACTGGAAACGCTCCTTCTCGCCATCTGTTGTTATATTGCCTGGTTTGTTTTCAGGGCGGGTGGCATGGGGAGGGTGGGGGGGAGGGGCGTTTGCATTGTTTATGTTATGGAAGCGTGTTCGACACG